>JAUDZF010000324.1:7500-10000 GCA_030407055.1 Armillaria mellea | reverse complement strand
TATACTGTAGACGCATTTTTGTAAGGAAATATAAGGGGGGACAAGGCTGGGGCTTACTGGGGGGGCATTTTTGTAAGGAAAGGTAAGGGGGGGTATACTGTGGACGCATTTTTGTAAGGAAATATAAGGGGGGGCTTACTGTGGGTGCATTTTGGTAAGGAAATCTAAGGCTGGGTAAGGTGGGGGATTACTTTGGACGCATTTTTGTAAGGAAATATAAGGGGGGGCTTACTGTGGGCGCATTTTGGTAAGGAAATGTAAGGGGGACTAAGCCTGGGGCTTACTGGGGATGCTTTCTAGTGCTGTAGGATGGGATGGGGGACTTTCTGACCTGTTTTTACATGTTTTAAACCGCATTTTTGGTCATTTGAAGGCTATTAGGATGGTGTAGGTAAGGGGGGGTAGGAGGGGGTCATTAGTCAACTTGCTCAAATGTCATTTTAAACTGGTTTAGGTGGTTCCTGAGTCGGATTTGAGTGTTTTTCATTTTTGGGGGAGGAGGAGTATATCATTATGGGTATTCAATATTGATCCCATCGTTCTAAAAACACTTGTAGCTTACAGATATGACTTAGTAGACTATGGGGATGACTTATTTGAGGGTGGTAGCCCTGTTGGTTGTTGAGAAATTCGAAGATTTCGGTTTTTAGTCATGTAAACAGGTTTCTATTAAGTATCTAAGGATCCTAGTACATTAAAAACACTTGTAGACGACGGGTATGAGCTATTAGACTATGGAATGACTTGCCTGTAAGTAAATGTTACCTTAGTTCTCTATAAAATTGAAGATTACACCGAAAATTTCGACTTTTTACCCTTTCTATAAGGCTAATAGGATCCTAGTACATTAAAAACACTTGTAGACTACGGGTATAAGGTATTAGACTATGGAATGACTTGCCTGTAAGTAATTGTTACCTTAGTTCTCTATAAAATTGAAGATTACACCGAAGATTTCGACTTTTTACCCTTTCTATAAGGCTAATACAAGTACCAAGGCCCAAGTTTTGTTTGGTTACCTTGTCTGACCTTAGATTGACTGCTTAGACTTAGAATTTCGGACCTTGGAATGAAACAATGCACAGTTTGAATTTATTTCTACCTAAAAACACGAAAATTTTTCTAAAAAGGGCCCTACCGGGCCCAAGCCTTGGGCCATGGGATTTTTGAAGGGGGAGCGGCCGACCCTCCCCTTCTCTTTAGCCCGGCCCTCAAGTGTTCTCTGCATTCCTTTTAATACTAGCCCCCCAGTATCCCCCTCTCTCTTACCCTCAAAAGGGTAAGGAAAGGGAGATACCAAGGGGACCAGCATTCCAAGGAATGCAGAGCCCACCTCAGGACCTCGCCGTCCCGTCCTTGCTTACCTTGAAGCTATAGATAGGTGCTTTCAAGGCTTTGAGCTGCCGGTTATACAGCTCACTAACGAGTCTAACTCGTTAAGCATTCAATCGTTAGTATAGAATGCTAACCGAAACCATTGGGTCCAAGGTGAGGCCCAAGGTTCTTTCTTATAAGAGGTATACCCCACACTATCCCCGAAAAATACCCGAAATTGCATGAGGCGTGAAGCCGCCTGTCCACTAAAACGCGACTGTCGTTTTAACTTAGTCTCAGAAAACAAAAAGCCAACCAACGTAACAAAAGGTAAGCACCCGTAACAATAAGCTAAGGAACGGACCTAACAAAAAGGTAAGCTGAATTGTAAGCTAGCTAACGTTGCGCTCCGTTCACTTTCTAAGCAAAGGTAATGAAGCAAAGCTATGGTATGCGATTTCCAGAAAAGGCAATCAAGCAATATCCAAAAACAGCAATCAAGCGCAAGCTAACCAACCTAACAAAGCAAAGACAAGGTCAACCTAACAAAAGGCAATCCCTCATTCCGTTAACAAAGCTAAGCTAACCGACCTAACAAAAGGTAAGGTCAATCGTTAGCAAAGCTACGGTTATCTGATTACCAAAAAAGGCAATCAAATGCGCCCTAATGTCAACTAACAAATCTTGTAACAATCTTAAGCAAAGGTAAGCAAGCTCGATGCAAGCAAAGGTAAGTGCTTGTTTCATTAACAATCTAACTAAGCTAAGCTACCTAGGCTTGCGCCGCTAAGCAAAGGTAAGGAAGCAAAGCTATAGTACTACGATTGCCAAAATAGGCAATCAAGCGCACTCTAAGCATGAGCTAAGGCCATCCTAACAAATTATCGTAAGCAAAGGTAAGCTCTTGATTTATTAACAAAGCTAACAAAGCTAAGCTACCTAAGCTTGCACCCATTCACTTTCTAAGCAAAGCTAACAAAGCTAAGCTTGCTCACCGTTCACTTCCTAAGCAAGGCATAAGGTCGCTTGATTTCCTAAAATGGTATTCAAACGACTTCCAAAAATGGAAATCAAAAGCGACCACAGCTAAGCTAAATCCCGTTCACTTCCTAAGCAAAGCAAAGGTCCATGAACAAAGCTAACAAAGCTAAGCTTGCGCCCTATTCACTTCTTAAGCAAAGCTATG
>JAUDZF010000323.1:0-24723 GCA_030407055.1 Armillaria mellea | reverse complement strand
AGGAAGACAGATTCCTGGACAGCAAACGATTAGGCATTGGAACGCCTACTAACCAAATTGAAGGGGCGTACCTGGCTCACTGTACGCTTGATAATCGATGATGTAATTCTTAATGAAGGTAGCCGAAATGGCAATGAAGCGGATGGAAACCTCTTCCCAGAACGACATTGCAAAATCATATAGAAGGCACCCATGCTCTAGAAACAACTGGAAGATCTTGAGACTCCCGGTGCCCACAGCCCAAGTTACCACGAGTCTGAGACGGCCTTGCATAAGCTGTAATCACGATCGAATGTGAACACTCACGATATCAAAGACAGTAACACTAGTGTAGTGGTTACCCTAATCGCAACCCATATACCATGTCCCAGCTGGCCAAAGCACTCTCCAGGGCGAGTCGATAACCGCCAGACTAGCTTCGCAATGAGGCACAGAACTGCGACGGCAAGACGCATGACATCATCAAACACGCCGTTAGAACACCCGCAAGAGTGACTATGTTGGCAAGGATACCGCGAAACGCTTTGGCGACATTTGAATGGCTGCCCTTTTTCGTGGCCAGGTCTGCCTTCTCCTCGGCAGCGCTTCGAAGTTCTTCGCAGCGTTCCAACTCGGATAATAGGAATGCGTTGTACGCATCTACCTCTTTGACTTCCTTCCTGAGTGCGTGAAGCTCGTGTATCAGCGAATCCGTCTGAGGGATGAACACCTTGCGCAACTTGTAACGACGGTCAACAGGTGGGTTTTGAAGCGCAGGTTTGTACTCACTTTATCTATAGGGGTCAGATGGTGAGCGCGATATTACTGCTTTGAACTCGTTGAAGTACCTTTGGTGATGATGGCGCTGCAAAAAGGGCAAGTACAAGGGCGGCCTTGACGCTGGGTGGAGCCGTACCACTCGTTAATGCACCCCAGACAGAATATGTGACCTACAGCTGATCAGTATCGATTAATAACGACGAAAGAATCCACTTACCCACAGGCTGCAGAATGAGGATCTGCGAGAGGGTCCTGGCATATTAGACACTCAATCATTCTGAATCAACGGTAGAGCAGAAAGAGGGAGGGAGAAGGAACTGAGATCGTGATCGTGAGATAAGTACCATGTCTCAATCATGAAGAACGCGGTAGGTAGATAAAGTTTGATGCCGTTTGCACATGACTTTCAACGAGGACTTTGAAGTATGAAGCCAAACCTAATCCGGTGCTATGAATGAAAGATACAATCTCTCAAGTCAATCAAACGTCGTTTTAGTTGGACATGGACAAACGTAAAGTTTTGATGAAACAGAGTGGAGAGGAGTGCCTTCACGCTACCCAGGCGGTTCACACGTCAAAATACAAGCTTCTTTACACCCACACCCACCCTACCATATATATATTGATTAGCAGGATGAAGGCATCCGTATACAAAGAAGGACGCACAAATAAAAGAGAAACATCCATCCAAAGAGGTACACGAGCAGCTGGAACAGCCGTAGTGGTATCACCAAAGGTCGTCCCTTTGAGCAACAACCAAGTCTCCGTCTACAAGAGCCGACCAGAAAAAGTTGACGCGTTTTTCCTAGAGACCTGGCTTTAAAGGCGTCGCTGATACTCAGAAGATCAGTTGCCTAGTACCTCTGTATCTGACATTGCTTGACGATCAGGGGCAAGATGAAAGAGACAAGGACTAGCGGGAGCTATTTGGTTCAGGCCTAAAATAACCCCATCCATTCTGGTGTTTACTCGGGTCACGGTAGGTCCGTCTTCAGATGAACATTGGGCGATGGTGGACTTCAACGTATTGTTGCTCTGCCTACATCTAACATTGAGAGCAGACCGTCGGGCCGCCATATTATGGCTAGTCCTACCAAGAATGTTACCACGTCCACGATTTAGATATGGTCGGTGCGAAAATCGCTTCCGCAGGAGTCTGGAAAAGTTACAAGTTGACAAAATTGAGCGTTTGAGCTTGGACGTCCGATAATGGAGCACATGCCTAAAGTTCGAGCGATGTAGATCGAGACATTGAGAAGTGCACGTAGCTGGCAGCAACAGACAGAGACGAGCCTCGAACCGAAAACTTGCCTATGTTCATCACGTGACTTTGACGTCACGTCACGGCTAATATATACGCGCTCGAACGCGTGTTGCGCGACGCGTCGCGTCACGTCACGGAGTCCGGACAGTATTAGCACATATCACTTACTCCGCTGTAGATTGCTATGATTGAATACAAGGCAAAGAGTTGAATCCCGTTATTTCGTTCATAAACAGTGACGCTACTGCGAGCTTCAAGGAAGATCACAAAATTGCAAGGAGATGTCTTTCATATTTCAGCAGATAGCGCACCCGGGGGAGGGTAATTATGGCGCGTAGAGGAAAACGTAGTTTCCTTCTTAGGAATAAACATACTCCGTCGAATGACTTTTCATTGACCAAGATGGCGAGGTGCCTTCCAGGATCAGTCATGTGGATGAAATAGACGCCATCATGAGACACATCTTACAGCAAGGACTCCCAAATACATACCGTCTAGTACTTATCAGTTTTCGATATGCGCCACACAGGGTGGTTCCATACAAAAAGATGAATGCAAAGCACTGGGAACCGAATAGATATATTCATGAATTAAAAAGAGACCGATGGGAAGATACATATAAGATAATTGGCGCGTTTACTGGAAGTATTGCCCTTGAAAACATGCACGGTGTGCATCCGCAAGGCTTCGGCAAAATATACACAATCTGCTTCAAACCAAGGACCAATCTGCACGATACGTGTGTGAGCTACATATAATAAGTAGGCGGCGCGTAAAGGGCACCCACAAGATGAAAATAAAAACCCATCCAAGCACATACACTTCGAAGTGCAATGACGGTAGCTTCCTCCACGCGACCACCTGGCTGAGCTTATCCAGTTGCAAGTCCTTTTCATGTATCTGATGTGCCATGTATTCGCACTTAGACTGGAGGCACGCCAGCAGTCCGTTGAGTCGTGCTTTCTCCTCTTTTTCCGTGTTATCAGGGTCTATATGGATCTCACGGACAACGGGGAACAAGTAGGGTCGGAATTTATGCGGCACGGATTGTATCTGAACAGAAGATCTTGTCATACAGCACACCACGAAGCGAAGTTACGTACGCCGGTCCTCTCTAATGGGTCTTGAGACGCCAGGATAAGCTTTTGGAGCAAGCGACGAATACACACATACCACGGGGGAACGTCTTGGAACTCCTTGGGCAGTGCGAGGCTTTGAAGCTGGATCCTTTGAACTGGCTGACATCCAGAATCTCCATCCCATTAACACATTGCTTGCAATATATATGGCCTACGGGCGATTTTAAGAAAGTGAAAGAAAGCCATGAAAGCTCACCACAGGGAAGAGAATAGAGAGATTTGGTCTCAAAGTGACATACGGGGCACGAGTCGACCATGTTCATAGTGATGCGGTGGTGGTAGTGAAGATGAAAGAGAGAATATCACTCATGTCACGCTTTAAATCGTCCATTTTCACTCGGGCCGCTCGGGTTAAGGTCTGACTGATTTTGGGATTAATTGCCGCATTTTCTTATGTTACTAGTACAAGACTAAGTCACGGCTGCCCATCCTCCCCTGAAAATTGTAGTAATCATATAAGTACAGAGATCGCATCGACGCAAAGAACATAGTGCATACCTTCAGTGAGGCGCGCATTCGAGCCATATTCGGATATTCCGACAACTGAACAAGGCATCCATATTCCACCCAACTTTGGCGCATCACATCCAGGGCGCGACGTAGGTAAAACGTATACCGGCAAGGTAAAGTCCGGAAGGGTATCCCTTTCATTGCTTTGAATAGATAAGCTAGCACACAAAATGCCCTGCATAAACTGTTAGCAAAGTCTAAGGGCCATAGATGTGACTTTCGAGACCGGATCCTGTTCCTTCCTCTGATTATGCCCACGCTCAGACTCGAGTTCATCCCTCGAGCGGTCATTTCACGTAGGCTAGGCAGGCAGCTCGGTCGTCCCTGGCCCTCCGATCTCTGATTACTAACAGTATCTAGGTTACCCTCTCGGCGCGCGGTGTGTGATTTAGTTACTGGATCTCTTCTCGTCAGCGATTAGATTTGTACCCTGAAGCGAATTATGCTCGAATCTATGGACTTTTCCTTCTAAATCGCCGGTCGGTTCAGTTTCGACCTGGAAAAAGTCGACGAACTATGGTCATGATGAATGGCTAAAACTTGAGTGGAACACTTGGAGCTTGGATGCGTGTTGGAATACGATGAAACGTAGTAGTTTGAGAGGGTCCCGACATTACTGTCAAGTGTTCCTGCGGGGCCGTACATATTTAGCGACATAGACGGTGGTAAGAGAGAAGACGCACCTAGAGGAAACCGATCTCAACAATTGGGACACCAAGAGGTATGCACGCCTTATTGGATAGATGTATGGCCCGCGATGTAGCTGTCTATGTATGACGAGCAATGGATGCGGCCTGATTATTGTAAAAAAAACTTGTTACGACAGACGTGAAAGCAACGACTCACTGCACGGAAGACAGACAGGTATATTGAGCTCAGAGAGACGGATACTGCATGAGCAGTCGTGTTGGACACGAAGAACGAGCTTCAAATAAAATTTATCAGAGAATTTTATTAGGATCTAGCTCGGAACAATGGTATCTTTGATCCCTTTCCGTCGTTGCTGGGCCCGAGGTTGAGAATGGTGGACAGGCGGTAAGCCGCATCCTCGAGCCAATTAGATACGCTTGGAAGGACCAGCAGACAGCGAATCCGTGAAGGTGCACGTCACGACTCCTTTGAAGGCGGAAAACAAGGAAAAGAAGGTGCAATGAATACCGGCAAATGCCGGATCCTGACACGGTCCGGGTGTCCATCCCTTTCCTTCCAGTTTCCTTCTGTGGTATCGTGATCCCATTAAATACTGATTGTACAGTGAGAGCAGTCAGTATAGCGTGGATGCATGCCCATCACAATCCTACATATGCTATAAGACTACCACACCAAATTTCTCAACTTGAAGGCTCTCAACTTCGTCTTGTAAACACAAGCGGCATATGAACGGGCCTTCGATTTTATAAACATCAGGATATACATGCATGACCAAGAAAAACCACACCCACGTCAAAGTAAGACCGGCTCTCGTTTTCAGAATTCTGTCCCTTCTTTCCTCGAAAGTTTCGCCCGGCCTTTCCTTGATGGTTATTTTAAACTTGGAGATAAGCATGGTCAGTACAGCGATACCCTCGGTTTCAAAAAATCTAGGTGAACTCATCAGTAGCTTATCATTGAGTGATATGAGAACATACTTCCGACCCATACAAGCACGCGGACCCTGGCTGAATGGCACAAATGCCTGCCTGGGCCAATCGCCCAGAAACCTTGACGGGTCGAACACCTCAGGATCTTTCCAGTACCGCGCTGCATCAACGATCAGTCGAACACTGTGCGATAGTTATGTCCGGCCTCACGATTATAATGCAACCCAGCCACGTCGATGCTCACTATAGTACCCTGAGGTACGGGGATCGTCTTGCATTCTCCTGCCTTGTTGGTAGACACTAAGACTGTATCCTCGGCGCTCATCTTAGGAATCACTGCTACAGGTGGGAATAAACGAAGATTTTCGTAAAATACGCTAGGGACGGTTGGAAATAATCAGCTATACAATTAAGGCAAAGTGCTCACGCCACGGAATGCGTAAAGAAAGGCATTTCTTCATAAGTCTGTGGGTCACAATTAATCACCAGAATGTGCCGGAAACGGTGAGTACACACCGGGTTCCGTCCGTCTGGAATTATGGTCATGATATGTCGGTAAAGGGTTTCTTGCTGGTTGGGATAAAGCGCTAGCAAGGCAAATGCAAACGCCAGCGTATGGGCTGTAGTCTATGATTATGTCAATGCTACGTTGATATTTTCTGAGCCACAGATTAGGACTTGCCTCGTGTCCAGCGAGTAGGAATATATAGATGTTCCCTTCAAAAAGACAACTTCGATTGCAATGAACCGAAATGTAACGAAATAGAGATTTACCCATTAGTTCTGGAACCGTCAATTTGGTCTCTCCTCCGAGCAGGTCTTCGTCATCGTTGGCATCCAGAAGACTGCTGAACAAATCATGTCTTTCCTCCTTCTCCGCTATCCTTCGAGCTTTGATCATTTCCAGCATATATGTCTTGATAATGGTATAGGGGTTGAGGAATTCGAAAAGAGAGATTCTGACTGACCTCTAACTCATCAAATGCAGCTTTTACTTTAGCCCATCTGGGTATCAGTCCCATGGCCCACCGAGGAACAATGACCTTCAAGACGACTCCGGTACTCACGAGGGCCAAGGCATCATGGAATGACATCGTGTGCCCCAGAGTGACGGCTGTGTCTGCCTGCCAAGTCATCTTGCGACCAAACCCCGCAACGCCGATGACATTCAAGGCAATCTATATACTGCATTGATGAGAGTCAAGAATCACCGCGGGAATCCGTACCGATAGCGTAATATCAACTATGTGCTCGACGTTCACCACGTCTTTGTCCTTCCAGACGGTGTTGATAAGGTCCTTCGTGATATTCATGGATTCTTCCCATACGAGACGGTTATTTTTCTGCGGTAGGTAAACAATGATGTGAGACAAGTCGCGAATCCCTAGATAAACCCACATACATCAGAAAATGCGGGAGCACTGATCTTTCGGTACTTCTTCCATGTGTCCCCTTCGGATGCGACAATGTTGGGGCCAAATATGGCTAACATGTCGTACAGAAATATAGGCTTGGGGAAAGACACGCGCTGAGGTTACGTCCTTCAAGTTCGTTGGTAGAGAACTTCTATCAGCAAAGAAAAAGAGTACATACTTTGACGATCGCGGGGTCTGCGATAAGGAGATATGGCTTTGCTGGAAACGCTGTTACGCAGGTCACAATGTCCCATCCTGTCTGTTTGTACACTATTATGGTGATTGGCAGATGCCTCAGCAGTGTTAGCGTCACGGCTTTGCTCGCCTTCGTATTTCTTGTTAAAGAAATAGTTGGTACCACTCGTCAAACCAGGGATTGGTGGAAGAAAGTAAACGAGAGGATGATCGCTCCAGAAGATCGTGCGGTTTCCAGCGTGGTTTCTATAAGTCGTCTCAGTGACTTTCGTAACAGTTCGAGAGATGCGGAGAAACTCACCCGACTGCTTTGACATTCCAATAGAACTCGAGAGTTTTCTGAACGACCCAGACAAGAACAACGGCTAGAGTGAGGCACGCAAACATGGTGGGAGTTGTGGAGTAGGGATATCCATAGTACGTAACGGTACTTAAAATAACTTCGTGGTAGGTCCGGAGTATCGCCGTTCCAGCTCTAGATGACTCCTGATACTTGGACTCTTGTAGAAGCACTTTATCTCGAATGATAAGCCGAAGTTACGGTTCGGAGCTACAAAATGTGCCCTCGCGTAACTGTCTACGATGGCTCCGACAGTGACGATTGCTGCCGACTCGACGAAAATAATGGAGAGACATTCGTTTTGGAGAAGAAAACAGTCGGAGAACTAGCAACCCTCTGCTTTATAATTTTCATCTTGATTCGCACATATGCTTTACATGACGTCGTCCCAATAGCTTACCATAAACTAGAGCACTTCGCGCCTCTTCATACCAACACGACATCTAATCGGTTTCCTCAAGAGGCTCTCCTTTACTGCGAGCTAACCTAGAGGTCAGCAGGACATATACCAAAAGAACATCGGCACCTACGACTTCATCAGGATTTTCCAGCACGAAATGAAAGCGCTTGAAAATCGACGCGATAATAACCTGCAGCTCGAAATTCGCTAGATTACGCCCGATGCAAGCCCTGTGACGGTGTGAGCGCAGCCTCGAACCCTCCTCAATAACAGAGATCACATACCGAGGACCAACAGAAAACGGACTAAACGCCTTCGATACGCCAGCGCTATCACACTCAAACCACCTCTCAGGCCGGAACTCCTCAACATCATCCCCAAATACCGCTGGATCTCTATGGATCGAATAAGTAGGAACGCTGATAACCGTACCCCCAGGGATGTAATTTCCCAAAATCGTCATCCCGCTCTCAGGTGCCACACGAGGAAGTCCCATAGCCACCGTTGAGTGCAGCCGCAGACCCTCATTAATGACCGCTTGCAGATAGATGAGGTTTTTCACCTGCTCGATTGTAGCGACGTCAGGTGCAAGGTGCTTGTCCAACTCCTCGTGGAGTTTCTCTTGTACGGTCGGGGCACGCGCGAGGTAATAGATGATGGCACAAGTAGAGCTGCATAGACGACTGAGCTTATGCATGGCCGTGATAGAGTAGAAAGAAAGGCCTACTTGGCGGTGGTCTCAGATCCCGCAATGAGAAACGTCGTCGCTTCTTCAGTGAGCTCTTCGCGACCCATTGGGTTACCCTTGATAAATGTGCAAGTCAGGAAAGCGACAGATGTAATAGTCGGCGAAAAGTTACTCACGTCTTCATCCTTCCCAGCTTGCAACTTGCTCAGCAAATCAATTCTATCTGTAGGTTCCTGCAGCCTCTTCGATATGGCCGCAACAGCGATCCCCGCAATAGCTTCAACGTCCTCTCCACCCTTCCAGAACATCGGAGTTCGCTTGAGTACCGCCCTCCACCAGATAGGCACGGCTCCCATCGTCACAAGGAAAGTATCCGACGCTTCACTCAAAGCCTTGATAACTCCAATTTCCTTCGAGGCATGCTTCGCTCCTGCTTGTCCGTACGATTTCATCGCGGCATGAAAGTCTTGCGCCATGGGTGCGGAATCTTTGGCGGCCATGATCATCCCAAACGGTGTCCCAAACGACAGATCGCCAATGATATCAAACGCGAGATAGTTCGACCCTGTGGGTAGAAGTTTTAAGTACGCGAAATAGATTGCTATAGGGGGTTCACTTACACGGCAAACAATCCAACCAAAGCCTTCCATCGCGACCTGTCCAACCCTCGCCTTCCACACCCGACATGCCTTTCAATGCCTTATCATACAACTTATCCCACTGTCCCAGCAGTTGACCAATGTAACGATGCACATACGGCTCAAAATCCAGTACGCTCTTCTGCGAAAAAGTATGCGAGACAATCTTCCGCTTGCGAGTATGAGTCTGGCGGTCCCGAGCTGAGAATATACCAACCGACGTCGTGATGAAAGCGTCGTAGAACGACGACTTCAAGGTCCCATTTCCGTGCCCGTAGACCATGGGCTGTGCGTCCGACACGGCTACGGACACGTGGTTAGGCGCTATGCGGACGAAAGGACCTTGAGAGACACCAGTTAGTTAATGTTGAGCGCGCGAATAGATGTGAGAATACGCTAACCGTATTTCTTGTGCAGATCATGGACGACTTCCGAACGATGTCCTTGGTAAGACACGTATCCCAGCCATGCGTCGGAGAACTTCGCGATGAGAGGGCCAGGATAAGAGCGGAGTCGGTGGGAGTCAACGAGGTAGGGAACCAGATGGACCAAAACCACCAATACCGTAACAGCAGCGATGGCCGTCGGGAGGTCAGGATGCAGCGATTCGAAAGTAAGAGAGAACATTGGATTGTGTATTATGTTCTTCCAGACGAAAGCCTTTTATACTTGTACCGCGGTTGCAGCAGCTCAACAAATGGAGACAAAGCTGTTATGTTACGACCAATCATGTGTAGCACAATTGCCGATGGCATCACATTGACGTCGAAACGTTCTCAGTCGAAGCCCCGGTGCGACAGCAGGTGCATACATCGGACCAGTGTACGTTACACTGCGTGAAAACAGTCAGACCAATGACGAAGGCTTGTCAAAGCACACCGACCGGCAAACTCTTGGAAAGGAGATTCTTGGGCAGAGAGAGGGACATTTGACACTATAGTCGTGATGGGGGTGACTTCTCGAACTACACGTTGTATGCCAGGCAAGTCTTTAGTGGAGGGAAGACACTATGCTGAGTCGTCCTCATTAGCCAATGAGTCAAAACTTTAACCGCATCCGAGGGTAGTTGGATACTTCAGATTACTCGACCGGGAGTTGGGCACCGAACTCGAGAAGTACTTAAGGAAGCCATTCCGCTACGCCCATAGTCCGAAGCAGAACTAGGACTCATCAAGGTCCAAGTAGTGTCGATACAAGCAATTCGTGCGGGTGAGGGAAATTTCTCCAATGAGTTCGGGCCGGTCCGGCTTTAAGCCGTCGACAGTGGCCAGTTCTCCAGGATACGGCACAGCAGTATCATTAAAACAAGTCTCATATTTTCAGCGATTGGAAAGAAGGTGATTTCATCAGTCGTCGTGCGCTTACAGGGTCACAGTCAGCGGCGTTCCGTAATACGGGGGTATACTTACTGAAATGACTCGGCCACCCTCTCACACCTGCTCAGCACCGACGAACAATTCACTGCGACGAACCAAGTACGCGCTACTCCTCCTCTTCATGCACTCAACCAACCCAAACAGCCTTGGATACCCAAAGTCGAGCCAGATCACCATACAATCGTAGTCCCCACAAAGGACTCCGAGTCTATGCAGAGAAACTTATCAACATCCACGCCGATACGCCCAAGGAAACACGTACAGCACAAAAGCAAGAATCATCGCCGAAGCAACAAAGTCGGTGAAGATCCACACATAGAGCGCCGCCTTCCTCAGATATTCCTCTGGACGAGTGACTACGCCCCAAACGAGCTCGACAACGAGCAAAACAGTCTGCAGGAGAAGCTCGCTTCCAACGTTAGTAACAGCTTCATACGGCACAGAGACCATTCCTAGCAGACAGGTATCCCGCAAGAAGACACTTTTGATGGCGCCGTATATGGCGGATGCCACCTTATTTCTCTCCTGGGGCTGTTCGTCATTATCGACGTACATATCAGCCAAGAGCTCTTCCGTCAAAGTCTGATAGCCTTCCAACTCCGTTCTCAACCCTTCCACCTCCGTCTTCAGAGAGGCGTTGCACGCGTCGAGGTCCTTGACTTGAATGCGCAGCGCTTCTAGTTCTTCCACCAGTGTCTCAGACTGGGAGATGTATACCTTGCGAAGCTGAGAGGAAGATGAACATAGACGATATCGCATTTGGCACGTATAGAACTCACCTCGACTATCATCGACCGGCTGTTAGTATAATGATAGCCTTATGAAAACGAAGTACGACCCACATTTATAAATCACCAGATTACAGTTAGGACACTTGCACACGAGTTGGTGTGGCGCGCTGAAGGCGAACCATTTCTCTATGCATGCTAAACAGAATATGTGTCCTATGGTGAAGGCGTTGAACATAATCCCAGTCAACACAAGTATCAAATTGAGCTCACCGCAGGCTGCAGCACAGGGATCCGTGAACGGGTTGTAACATATACTGCACTCGATCATTTGAAGGAAAGCATAAGGGATTACTCTCCTGCGAGAGTATAAATATCAATCCTAATATCGGCCTTTTGTGGCATTCATTATAAAGACAATGACGACCGTGTCCACGAATGTCACCATGGTGTCTACAATGGAAGCTGAGGGAAGAATAATGGCGCTCAGATTGATGGGGTCCATGACAAACGTATGTTTATTGTATTCAAGGAACAAGGCGCCTGAGAGGAAAAGGAAAATTGTGATCGGAAAGTGCCGTATTGGGATAGGAGGTCGAACGGAGATGTTTGCATACGAATAGCCTTGCCAAGTCTTCGGGATGTGGCGCCGGGACTTTTCAGAGGATGGCAGGCAAGTCCGCAAGATCCCAACGACCCTATTTCGTCGAAGAGCTTCCTGAAAAAGCATCCGCAGACACATCGAGTCATGCAGAAAAAATTGAGCTCGACATTAACTGGGGTACCAACGAAACTCACATAAATTTCACTGGGTAACTCCTGGCAAACATTGCCTGACTTGGCACGCTTTATCCAGCATCGGCCTTTCAGTCAATCTGATCTCTATCGTTCAGGCGACAAGTCTAGCCTTTTGTTCTCCTATATCGAACTCCCCGCGAGGAATTGAGCCTGCGACTAGAACATTTGTTGAACTCTGCGATATTATCCTGTTGAAGACGAGGAGAGAACCAGGGAATGGCGCATAGCTCTGCTTTGCGTGTCCTGTCACCGATGGTCAAGAGCCAGTTGGACGAGCAGTACGGAGAAGGCGTACCGTACAGGATGCAGACTTCGGACATGGCGACTATTGGCTGCAAGAAAACGCCTAGGCCAGCTTTCGAATGTCGCCAGATGCTTCATCCTTTTACTTTTGCAACAGTCAAATATCTTGTCGGCTAGTTACATTTAAAGAACCAACCTGGCTTATTTTGAGTTCTCTGTGAACGCGGACGACGCGTCCTCGTCCATACGCGTCATACTATGGTTGGTAGTCGTCGTCGATGACGCCTCGCAGGCTGTTGGTGAAGCAACTCGCTAGGCGGAGATGTCACAGTTCGAAGGATACAATTGGTGACTGAGAGTGAGATGGAAGACGAGGTGATAGGAAGAAGGAAAGCAAGCTCGGCAAAAGCCGCCTCGCACTTGCTCACATTACTTGCCAAGCTTCACTTCCGACTGGCTAAATAGCAATCCCGGAAAACTCGGAGCTACGTGAAAGGGTAGAACTTGAATTCATTCCACTGTGCTGCGTATACCCAGCCCCGACTCGGAGTGTGGTGCGATGCAGGTGTTAGAAGCTCCCGACCTCGTATATGAAAGAGCGCAGCATGACAGCCCAGTATGCTGTACGACTACGAGGCAGCGGCATGGATGTCGACGTGTCGTTTCAGGTCAAGGTCACCTCGTGCAAGACATTGGCTCCTGCACTGCACTAGCCTTCTTTCCGTAGCACGTTTCTCGCAACAATTCCGCAGAAAAACTGTCATTAAATGTCATCAAAACTATTACAACGCTCTAACTAGGTAGACTAAGCAAGGTCCTTGAATGGTACAGCTACGCAACAAGATTATACATTGGGATAATGTCCGAAAATCATGTCCATCATTATAGGCAGGGCTATAAACCCAGTCGTAACATTGTTTGGTGGTACAATTAAGCAGTGGTACAAACGGGGTGTCCGAGGGAGATGTGCTTTAAAGGCGTAATAGGGAATGGGGGCAGTGCGCCGCTTTTTTTAGTTCTGGGTGATGGTGAAAGTTTGGCCCCAGTTGCCAGAGTCTCCGAACACTATTGTAGACGTCAGCTACCCGGTCAGCATAAAGCCAAGGACAATACGCACAGACAATCCGGTAATCATCACCAGGCTCGACATCCGGGACCGTCACCTCGACCTTGCCGTCGAGGATACTGAATCCACTGGCGAGATCAGCTACATCATCCACATCAGAAGTCATACAATTGAAGAGCGAAAAGATGAAACTCACTAGACATAGTCTTGTTCGCCTTCCTGAGCCTTATGAACCCAGTAGGGTTCGTGATCTGCGTAGGGGGACTAGACGCATCCCAGGTGACCGTCTGCTTGGAACCGACAGCCCATACTGAGCCGGTGTCCGGAAGAGTGACAGATGGAGCATATACATCTCGAGAAACGAGAACAGGGGCCGAGAGAACGGATAAGGGGAAGAGGAGGGCGAAGAGGGCAGTGATGAAGAGCGTAAAGTTCATCGTGAGATCGTTAAGTAGAAGTTTTGGTAGGAAGAGGATGGTAGGAAGAGGATGGTAGGAGAGGATGTTAGGGTAGACGAGGGAAGGTCAGCAAAGACGAGGGACCAAGGGAGGACAGAGCGTGCCTTATATATCAGAATGCAATGCCGAAATCGGATCATGTTGACGCGGGGAAGGGTCCGCTGTCACTGAGTATGCGTCATCATTTCACATTTCACCGCCTCTTTACTCCCGAACGTTTTGGCGCAGATCTTGCACCGCACTTGGCCTCGAGGATCCTTGCCACTGCCAGTACCCTTGCGTGATTCACGGAACTCTGGACTCTGCACTGGAGCAATCCATTTCATGTTTTCGCCACCGCCACATATGTACAGCACTTCCATCGTAATTACTGTGCATTTTGTTGTCACTGAACACTTCAATTTTTGACTTGACCAGTGACTGCCCTCAAAATTAACCAACCGCGTCATCGCCACCGCACTTATTATGCGACCGATGTCTACGGTCTTCCAACTTGGGCCCTTCTGTACATGCTTCCTTCAGGTTCCCACTATTGGACTGCTCCCAACTTTGAGCCCTCAGCGAAAACTGTAGCCCTCTCAAAGCCTAGGTCCCTCTCGGCTAACCAATGATTGTGCGGCCAGTTTCGGAAAATCCAGAGCGAGTCTGACGATCTGATATCATGATGATTGCGCGGCTGAAATAACGATGACTCGACACAAGGCTCGACAGCAGAGCGTAATAAAAGTCTTGCACGACTATCCCTACCAGGTTCGTCGCACGGCCGTCCCTGTAGACCGACGTCCAAGTGACATCTTCGAATCCAGGGCCCCGACTCCAGAACATTCAAGTTCTCCTCACAATCCTCACTCAAAAGTAGGTATGCAACTCGAGAAACCGAACAAACACACATTCTCCTTCAACCGCAGCCAATCTTGAAATTCCATTTCAAAGCCAAAGAAAGTTCTTCGTGCTTGTCGGGGGGAGGGGGCTCGCAACCCGGTCAATACCCGCAAGGGCTTGCTTCTCTTTTTCGTCCTTGTCGGAGCGATGCGTCATTTTCTACAGGGACGATCCGTCATCCCTTGGAGAAAAATTAGGATCTAAAGCGCAGTTAAGTAAGTGCGTATCTTTCACCTATCACGACGGCCAAAAGGAGATCTTCCCTGACGCAGTTAAGTATACCATGCATAGGCGAAGGTCGTACTGAGAAGTTCAATCGAGGGGCCTGGGTCCCTGAACAAAATCAAAGTCATATTCCTTCCTTCCTTGCTTCGGTTATAGTCGGGACATACGCTCCCATCGCAAAAGGGTCACCGATACTCCACGACCTCTATGGCGTGTTTTTTTTTCTTTTAACCGACGTCGACGAGAATAGAACGCTCTCTCGCCCTCGCTTAAGTTCGAGTTCGCCGTGTTAATTAAATTTTAGGCGAGCCCTGGAGATCATGACTTTGCCGCTGGGGATTTTCCGGGAGGACGGGCTTTGTCGGATATCAGGAAAAAATCCTGGAAGATTCGCGAATTATATGGGCAAGACCTTTCGAATAGCAATATCTTTACATCATCTGTATTGTATGCATGTAACGGAATCCACATTGCTCCAGGATTCAAGTAATATTTGACGATGCTGGCCTGCATATCGCGTAAGAACCAACGAATATCGACGCAGGAGCGAGTATGCCTATCCGGACAGTGAATGGGTGAAGTGTGAATGGGATTTGGATGATAGTAATGGGCAAAAGTGTGGTTGGATGCCATCTTGATTAGTAGGGGTGCGAGCATTTGTATGGTAACGGACTATGTAGCGGATTGAGGGAAACATCGCGTAGAGCCTGCAATTCACTGTGAGTCCTATGTATACACGCAGTAAACTTCTCATAAATAACTCCGCGGATGCACCTTGGACGCGTCACGCGAATAGGAGCTCTGTATAGAACGATAATTCCATGATATTGCTTTCGGGATTTGTTTATATCGACAGAGTCAGAATATGGAGACTGCTTTGGCCGCCTTCCTCCCAGCATCCAACCCTGGCTCGCAGCCTTTGAGGATTGTGTGAGGTGACGCATAAGCTCGTGCGAATCGTCGTGTCCCCTTCCCACCATCGCCTTGGAACCACCGGTTGATAGAACGATGGCCCATGCATGGAGCGGACACGCTCTTTGTGCCCCGAGCGACTAATAATCTTCTTCAAACTCGAACAAGCTAAACAGCAGTGAGTCTCATGCCAACGACAACGACAAAAAAACATACCTATTTCGCTTTCCAATTCGAACAATCTTCTTCAAACTCGTGTACATTCAGGACAAGCTATACGCGACAATGGGCTGTAAGCCAAGGGACACCGACGAAGGGGGCCCACTCACCGGCTACGCTTGCCGCCCCAGCATACAGTGACCGCGGTAGACTCCGAAGATTCGACCGACGTCGTTGAATATTGGGTAGTTTCGACCTTGACCATAACGGCGATCTGGGGGTAGTCACGCGCAGCAGGCGCAAATGTAAGAAGGGCGAGGATGTCCTACGCATGCAACAGGTTAGAAAGTTTAAGTACAGACACGAGGCGCAAGCATACCTTTACGAGGGCCAAGACGGATAGTGCCATCGCAATAGCAATGGCGGACAGGTAACAGATGGTTTGGTTGTTGGTAATCATGTTTGTATTGATGAAAGGAAAGTGAACGAATGGCGGGAGTATTTATACGCCAGAGAGACATCTACCCCTACGCTTTTGATCGTGGTGAGTCTGGTTGTATAGTGATACAAAAGTCTCACCGACGAAAGGGACTCTTACTAGAAAGTCTCCTGGTTCTTCACGCGTGGAGCTTTTGAAAATTGAAAATTGAAGGCACAAGTACTTTCCGCCTGGTCATTTGCGTCAACGGGCTCCCTATACACATACGAGGTCGCGTTGTGGGTCCATATGACGTCCGGCGAGCGAAAATGATTCCGCGGAGTCGAACCAAGACACGAATAGGGACTACCTCTGTATCTGAAACGCCACGCTAAGTTTCTCGAGGATAGTCATGTCCTGGCGACTGTGCTGGAAAGATCGAGAGACACAGATGGAGTGAACCGAAATATCGAACAATGATCTCTGAAACCAGTCTGAGTTACTACCCAAGTCAAATATTAGCAGGACAATTCCGAGTTATAATGCCCGTGCCGCAAAAGGCATACCTTCGACACTTAATGGCGCCAACGTCTCCATTTGCAGGGGCATAAACATGAACAGATGACTGACTATTCTGCCGGAGCAAATTCGGTCATCAAATGAGACCTAATCTGAATTCTGTCAGAGGGCTGCGGGCTACTAGTTGTAAGCCAATGGTATGAAAAACTGGAAAACTGGATTGACTTGCCATCTCCCCTAATACAGCTCAGGTAAATAGAAGTAAACTACTCCTACCGGCCTCGATGGCTCTGTTGAGCATGGCGAGCGTTGACCGCAAGCCACGGACTAATTTTAGATTACCGGCACTTACCTTTTTAGTTATATTTTTTTTCGTCGTGACATCTCAGTGTTCAACCAACGTCTTCACACTGAGATGTACGTATATACTCATTATATCTCTACTATACTGTTGCTAATCGTACCTATAGAAATACTTCATACTCATACATATTCTATAGGTACAGCAGTGTTCAACCAACGTCTTCACACTGAGATAAATACTTCATACTCATACATATTCTATAGAATCGTCTTCCCTCTCGCAAACGTGTCTTCCCTTCGCGTACGACCCGGTCCACTGCTCAAGAGGTTATGGGCCCCGGCGATATGAACACAACCTCCACAGTGAAGCTTCTCAACCTGCCCCGGCTCAAAGATGACGGGAGCAACTGGATCCTCTACAAAGAGCGAATACCCAACGCGGCAACCTCAAAGGGACTAAAACGTCACCTTACTGGAACCGCAAAGAAGCCAGCTGAACTCACTGAGAGTAATGGAGACTATTACAAGCCGGGAGAACTCGCACCACTGTCTGACGACGAGCTCGAAAAACACCTCAAGCTCCAGGACGAGTACGATCAGAAGGAGGCCTCAATGCGAGAGATCTTTTACGAGACGGTCTCAAACTCTACGTTCATGCAAATAAAAAACCAGCCGAGTGCAGCGCACGTATGGGGTGCAATCATAGCCATTTTCGAGACCAAAGGGGACCTTGTCCAGCAGGATCTCATCTCGCAGTTGCAAAACACTCATTGCCCAGAGGACGGTGATGTCCGTGCACACCTCGCAAACATGCAACGCATGGGCGAAGAACTCGCTGGAATGGGTACAATGATCACCGACCAGTCATTCTGCACATATATCCGACAATCCTTACCTCCCAATTACCGCCCAGTCCTGAAGACACTCAGTGTAGCATCCAAGATGGCCAGCAAGCCAGTAACAAGCGCTGTCCTTATCCAAGAAATCTTGGAAGCTGCCGACAAGATGAGAGTCGAAAAGAATATTGACGAAGGAGTACAAAACTCTGCTCTTGCAGCAAGTGCTAGGGCTGCAAAGGACAAGGGAAAAGGAAAGGGAAAGGGAAAGGGAAAGGACCCAAAGGATAAGAAAAAGAAGCATTGCACAAACTGCAGAATGGACAACCACGTTGTAGATGACTGCTACCGTGAGGGAGGAGGCAAAGAGGGCCAAGCACCTTGGGACCAGAAGAAGAAGAAAAACAGCAACTCAGCCAATGTTGCAGGCCAGTCCTCGAGTTCTGAAGTCAAAAGCTATGGCTTCGCTACAATAATTGATGACGAAAATGTGGAACTCATTGTCACAACTGACTGTCAAGCCCAGGCCGAAGCATTAGCTGCCTCAGGCATACCCTATGATGGCGAACTCGTTGACATGGGAGCTAGCCGCCACTTCTCACCTGCACGAAGTAAAATGATCAACTTCATGGACATCAAGCCGACACCCATCCGCACTGCCGATGGACATTCATTCAATGCCACCGGCAGAGGAGACTATGTCACGTACCTGCCAATGGGTCATGGAAAGCCGGCAACTAAGGTCACCCTCTACAACACATACTACTCCCCACACCTAGCGTTCACGCTAATATCAGTCAGCTGTCTCGATACAGCAGGCTATTCACTCACAGTTGAAGACGGAAACTGTTACATCAAAACTCCGAAGCCCGACAGACATGTCATCGGGATCGTGCCCAAAGTCAATGGACTCTACCGCGTACAGGGCTCCACCAGCAATCACCATAGCAAACCCCTCGCAGCAGCTGCCGCTATCCCTCAAATCAGCATCTCACAGTTCCATCGCATAATGGGACATGCGAGCCACGATTCCCTGAAGCAGAGCATACGTAACGGGGAGATTATTGCCCCCAACGTCAACTTAAACTCTGAACCAGAGTTCTGCTCAGCATGCATACAAGCCAAAGCTGCGACAAAACCGTTTCCGAACCATAGTGACAACGAGTCAGCCAAGAAATATGGCGACAAGGTCACAGGAGACGTATGGGGACCAGCCGAAGTGAAATCTATCGGCGGCTCCAGCTACTTTGCACTATTTAAGGATGTCGCAACAAGGGAGCGTCTACCATACTTCATGAAGAAGAAATCGGAGACGCTACGCTGCTACAAGGAGCATGAGGCTTGGATGAAAGCTCAACGTGGAGTAGATGTCGTGAAGATATTTGGGTCTGACCGTGGAGGAGAGTTTACGAGCGAGGAGTTCAAACGACACCTGAAATCTGCAGGAACAATACGTCACCTCAATGTTCATGACTCGCCATCCTCAAACGGAATGACGGAACGAGAAATGCGCACCGTGCTTGAAGGTGCCCGAGCTATGATAATCGCAGCAGGGATGCCCAACTACCTGTGGGCCGAAGCTGTAGCATACCACTGCTGGCTGAGAAACCGGCTCCACCACAGCGCTCTCGCCGACAAAAAGATGACCCCACATGAAAAGGCTACTCAAAAGAAGCCCAACATGTCCAATCTGCACGAATTCGGGTGCACTGTCTGGGTGAAGCAACTTGGACGGGGAAAATTACAGCCACGCGCTGATCCTGGCCGATTTGTGGGGATTGATGACGAGTCAAAAGGCATCCGGGTCTATTGGCCTGGAAAGCGTCGTATCAGCGTCGAGAGAAATGTCTACTTCAATAAAGATGAAGACACGAGCACAGAAACCGTCAAAATTGAGGGAGAGTATGAAACAATTATCAATCCCGACGGATTCCATGCTACTGACGACACTCGCAACAACCCAAAAGAGACCAAAAACAAGCAAAACGAACCTGCCGCACCACAAATACCCCCCACAGACACCCAAAATCCTTCAGAAAACCCGCCGTCACCACTATCACCCTTAACAACCCCACCATCAAGTCCGAATCTTGCACCGCACCAGCAAAGAGTCCAGATTGAGGACATTCCTGATGAAGATGACCCCCCAGCCCGACCCCAACAAGGCTCACGCAAACCAGAGGGCTTCTACAATGTCAACCGAATGTCGAAGGCTGCTGGCATCGCCGCATGTGTTCTTGAAGATGATGGGAGCCTTGAACCAAGCGGAATGGACTATGAGATAAGCGACGAAGAGTGGTTTGCCAACATAGTTGAAGAGGCACTGGTCACAACCAACGGAGAACCAGATTCCATACAGGAAGCAATGAGGGGACCAGAAAAACGGGAATGGAAGGACGCAGTCGAGAAGGAACTAAGCCAAGTTGAAGGCTTACGTACATACGACATAATCCCCACTCCACCTGGGGTCGACATCGCCAAAAACAGGTACACGTTTCGTCTCAAGAAAGATGATCAAGGCCGTATCGTACGATATAAGGCCAGGCTCGTCCTAAAGGGGTTCTCTCAAATTTACGGTGTTGATTTCCATGAAACGTTTGCCCCAACAGTTCGCCTAACTACCCTACGTGCACTGCTGTCTGTAGCCGCTCAGAAGGATGCCGAAATACACCAAGCAGACATCAAAAATGCCTACCTCCAAGCCGACCTCCACGAAACCCTGTATATGGAGCTGCCGCCAATGTACGAGGACTTCAGGGAAATCCCTGACAGACTCAAGGGAAAGAAGGTATGCTGTAAACTGCGTAAGCCATTGTACGGAAGTAAACAGGGCGCGCACGAGTGGTACCAGAAGCTGAAACGAGTATTCCTCGCTCTCGGATACTCTATATGCCAGGCCGACGAAGCAGTGTTCTATAAATTTAGCAAGGACAGGTACACCATCGTTGCCGCTGCTACAGACGACTTCACCATCATTGCCGACTCCAAAGAGGCAATAATGCTCATCAAGAAGCAGCTCAGAGAGCACTTCGAGATGACCGACCTCGGTGAGATCAAATGGCTGCTAGGTATCAGTGTACACCGCAACCGCAAGGCCAGGACCATCACCCTAGGCCAACATGCATATGTCGACAGCATCGTTGAATGGGCCGGCCAAAGCGAAGCTAGAGAAATCGTCACACCCATGGAGCCAGGAATCGATCTGAGCTACGACTCACCTTCGGTATCCACCACCATACTCCCAAAGGCCCAGCATTCCCTCTATCGCGAGGCAATCGGCCGTCTCATGTACGCATCCCTCGCTACACGACCTGATATCTCCTATGCCGTGTCAACACTGTCCCGATACATGCAGGAGCCAAGGACTACCCACTGGCATGCCATCCTGCGAGTATTCAAGTACCTAAAAGGAACCCGGGACTTCAGTCTTACTCTCGGAGGAAAGAGCACGCACGTTACAGGCTATTCCGATGCAGACTGGGCTCAGCAGATGCACAGGCACTCAATTTCGGGCTACTCCTTCTTCATAGGGAGCGGAATCATATCCTGGAGCTCTAAGAAGCAACCAGTCATCACTCTGTCCAGCACTGAGTCCGAATATGTTGCCCTAACACATGCATCAAAGGAGCTGATATGGATAAGAAAGCTACTCACCGAATTGATCCACCCATTTGCCCAGCCAACCACACTCTTCTGTGACAACCAAGGTGCCATTGTACTCTCCAAAGACTCCACCTTCCATGCACGAACGAAGCATATCGATGTCCAGTTCCATTTTGTCAGACAGACTGTATCCAAATCTCAGAGCAAGATCAAGTACTGCCCAACAGACGATATGATTGCAGATGCATTCACCAAGCCTCTGAAACGGGTCAAGCTTGCCCGATTTCGTGCGCTGATGGGTCTTGCACCTTCCGATGGCTAGCGATCAAGCTCGAGGGGGAGTGTTGAGCATGGCGAGCGTTGACCGCAAGCCACGGACTAATTTTAGATTACCGGCACTTACCTTTTTAGTTATATTTTTTTTCGTCGTGACATCTCAGTGTTCAACCAACGTCTTCACACTGAGATGTACGTATATACTCATTATATCTCTACTATACTGTTGCTAATCGTACCTATAGAAATACTTCATACTCATACATATTCTATAGGTACAGCAGTGTTCAACCAACGTCTTCACACTGAGATAAATACTTCATACTCATACATATTCTATAGAATCGTCTTCCCTCTCGCAAACGTGTCTTCCCTTCGCGTACGACCCGGTCCACTGCTCAAGAGGCTCGTTGTAAGAAGTAGTGATGGTGGTAGCAACATTATCTACTAGCGCATGGGCCAAAAAAGAAGATTTCTTTCGGACCGGAATATTCCGAGTGCCTCGACTGGCCCTAAAGAGGTTGCCCTTCGAACTTCGGTGCCCAGACTCGGTTCAAGTTCTCGAACGCTGTATAACTTACTATTCAACGCGAAATTCGAATCACCTCCCCACTGATAACACAGAGATCGCCTTTCCTCACCTCCACGTGTCTTGTTCTCGACGACAGATCGTATTGCTTGAGGTGATCTTGCTATATGACAGCGCTGGTGTCCGATTGGAGACATCGCTTGACGTCGAAGAATGCCATATCTTGTTCGTCGGTTCAATGAATAATGAATATTCTGTGCTAAGCGTTAAACTAGTCGGCGCAGATTTTGAACTATAGACGCCCTGGGATGAGAATGGATATCATCATACTGCGAACGTTTGCCTCTCGACCCTGCCGGCTGCCGCTCTGTGAGCTACGGAGCTTTTAAACTGTTGGTGATAGGAATTCGTTCGAGGGAACCACTTATCCAGAGGCGAAGTTCGGGCGGACTGGGACACCGACACGACCGACAGTCTAATTTCTTGCCCTCGTACGAACGAGCTGCTTGAAGTTCCAGGCCTCTCGGCTTTACTTCTGCAGAGGTCTTCCACTACATGCAGACAGAGCTCAAGCACGGCTCGGTAGTTGTATCCAACCACATTCGGATAACACGGATAAACTTTTGGTTCATTGGCTAATAAGAACGACTCAGCCGGCAGTGGTTTTTCCTCTCCGAGCTATACTTTTCGTCGTTGGCCAATGAGAATGGACCAATATGCGGTCATGACTTATTCCGCCTGCAATCAGAACTGTTCCATTATCTCCTGGTATCGAAAGGACATTGCGGTAGAAATATATCACTTTTTCGAGAAGCCGCCACTTGCGTTGGTACTCAAAAGGTTTCTCAGCAATAGGGTGAGTAGACGTCGAATGTCTTCTCAGTGTGCGACCCATACCTACTCATGGACTAATGCTTGTTTAAAATTCGAAAGCTTGTGTTTGATCAAACACCAATGATTGAATGTTCACACAGTGTAACGTACGATGTCGCGTCCGATGCAAGGACCTGTCATCACAAGGCCTTGAAGGAGGAAGGTTCGACGGCAATGTGACCTCGCTACGGCACAACAATTACCTCCGTATCTTCGAGATGGGGTCAAATAAAAGGCTTTCGCATGGAATAACTTCAGAGCAACAATGTCTTATCTTAGTCCTGCATTGGTGAACACAGACCTCCCTACGGTCATCACCACTGCTCTTGTATTGGCTATTCTAGTTCACCTGGTCCCCTACCTCATCGACTTCCATCGCCTTCGCTCGTATCCTGGTCCTCTGGTCGCCAAATTCTCCGATGTATGGCTAGCATGTGTGTCCTACCAGGGACGTCGTTCAGAAGTCATCCACGATTTGCACAGGAAATACGGTCAGTGTATTTTTACTGTTTTTTCCCCGCTTAACCCACGAACTAATCGTCTCATCGAAGGTCCCGTTGTCCGTCTAGCGCCTAACCACATTTCCATAGCTTTGCCGGACGCCCAGAATCTGGTATATGGGCACGGAAATGGGGCACTGAAGTCATCATTCTATGACGTGTTCGTCACCACCTCTCTTAGTCTGTTCACCGTCCGCGATCGCCAGAGTCATTCTCGCAAACGGAAGATCATCTCAAACAGCTTTTCACAAAAGAGTGTGTTGGAGCTTCAGCCCTATGTACGCCGTTACGTCGCGCAACTGCTGGGGCAGTGGGAGAAGCTATATGATCAGGCGTTGAAAGGCATGTCGGGGAAGGAAGGTGATGGCTGGAAGGGTCGTGATGGAAAGCTTTGGTTGGACTGCTTTCCATGTAAGCGGGTCTCCTCGTGTTCTACGTCTTGTGCTTACTACTGTTGTTTTCAGGGGCAAACTATGTTACATTCGATATCATCAGTGACCTTGCGTTTGGCACACCATTCGGGATGATCATGGCCGCCAAAGATTCCGCTCTCATGGCTCAGGATCAACATGCTGTGATGGACTCTTATGGACAAGTAGGGGTGAAGCATGCCTCTAGGGAAATTGAAGTTATCAAGACTATAGGCGGGCCTTCACAGAAATTCCTCGCGACGTTGGGAGCTTTGCCTGGATGGTGGAGGTCGCTGCTCAAGCTGAATCCGTTGTTTTGGGAAGGCGGACAGGACTTTCGTGACCTCATAGGGTTGGCTGTAATGGCTGTATCGAAGAGATTAGAGGTACCGACGGATAGGAACGATTTGCTTAGCAAATTACAAGCTGGGAAGGACGAAGACGTGGGTACCTTTTTGTCTATTGCTTCGGGTGCCTTACTAACCTGCTCGATACACGAAGGGTAATCCAATGGGTAAAGAGGAGCTTACTGCAGAGGCGTTGACCCTTCTCGTTGCAGGGTCTGATACCACCGCCAAGTAGGTCATCCTTCGTTCTCTCATAACCATGTATAAACTCAATCATCTGGGCAGCTCCACTTGTGCTATCGTCTACTACCTTGCCCGCACACCGAGCGTTCAA
>JAUDZF010000322.1:0-24817 GCA_030407055.1 Armillaria mellea | reverse complement strand
CCAACCCATGAACTTCAAACAAGCCACTTAATTGCCGTCTCCATTTCCTGGGATCCCTGGTGATCTTCTCCATCATCGCTCTTACCCCTCCGAATACGAGGAGAGATACGACAGTTCTTCCGTCTCTAGGAGAACGTCGCCCCCAACCCCAATTGCCTACCAGCTATGTTCCCCCCTTTCAAGTCAAGAACACCTGTTCCGACCTCGCAGCAAGACCTCGTCCACCACGTCACCCCGATCCACCGCTTCACCGCCAACTCCAGCGACGAGTTCCCGGCCTTGGCAGGATCCCCCCAGGAATGCAACCCCTGGGCCCAGCCAACCAGAGGAGCCCCTCAAACCCCATCCCCAGACACCACCACCCTCGAATCTATCCCCGATGAACCCTTTCCAGCACACCAAATCATCACAGACAGGCCCCCGACTGCTCAGGAAGCCTACGACCTCAGCCGGTACCTTCTCAGGAGATACAAGGCGAGCATCCTGCCCACCTACGTTGAGCCTGCTCTCCCTGAAGACCCATCAGCCTTGAAGGATTCAGAATCCGAGTCGTTGGAAATGAGTGGGAGCTCCGAGGCGCCTTCGAGCAGTTCCCAGAGGATGAAGAGGAAGACGAAGAAACAGTATGCCCCACCACCGAGGAAGAACTCCACCCCGACGAGCAAAGGCCCCATCCTCCCAATCGTTCTACACTCCCCCCGAGCGGGAAGCAATCCCCCTCGAACCCCCAGCCCGCCACCCCCCCCTCGCACTCCCTCCCCTGATTCTGAAAGCGAAGAGCCTAATGAGCTCCTCCACCACAGCGACCCCGACGATCCCTTCAACCCATGTAGCGCAGACTACGATTGGCCTGCCCTCTCACAGGCAGACAGAGACATACTCGGCCCTGCTCAGTCTGCAGCCTGGGAGTTACAATGTGATGACCTCGAATCCCGAGGAGGTTGGCACTCGCCCATCTGCCCAGACATGGATGAGTGGTTGGCCATCAACAGGGGAGACGACATTCCTCGAAGGGGAAGAAATGACACCATTTGAGCCCGAATACACGCCAATCTCAACTGGCAAATATACCCAACCTCTGCTGGCCATCGAATCTACGGGATATGGGAGAGGACAAGGGAAGAGGAAAGAGAGATGGGAGTCATCCTACTCATTCTCGCCCAACGACATGAGCAGGAACGTGCTGAATCCAGGGCTAAGGACACCCTGGAATAATTTTGACACTTTTACATATGATACAGAAACGTTTGGGGGGGCTGAGCAGTATGACCCCAATACACTCTCTTCCCAGTATGGCCCCTACACGCTAGACTACGCCCCATACCCTGAACCACTACCAGACTCCCCGCCCCCCCACGAGACCCCCCGCCGAGAAGCTGACAATGGCATCACAGCTATCACGAACCAAGCACAAGCCGCCTGCTGGCCGGTGCAGGGTCAAATATTGACGTAGACCTCGAACCCAACCAGCCCGGAGACGCCCAGCAGCCGCCTGGACCCCCACCGCCCCAGACGCCTCCAACCCTTAAATCCCTCACAGCTGAAGTCGTACATTGGAGGACTGCTTGCTTTGACCTAGCAAAACGGATCAACGACATGGACGGCAAACTAGCAAAGTACAAGCTGCCCTCGTCCCCACCATCCAGCAGCGGGAGCGATAGGTGGTCACTGCCAAGACCACCCCAAATACCAGGCCGACCACCTCACCCACCACCTGTCGGAGTTGCGGCAACCCAAGAACTGTTCCTCCAGGTATGGCCAACGATGCATGAACTCCTGGACAAGTTTGTGGGGGCCCATGATGACATCGAATGCTACCTAGGAGACTGCAACTCATATTTCACCTCCTTCAAGGCCTACTTCCCATACTCCTCGATCAAAATCCAACTCGTGTCCTCCCTCCTGAAAGGCCCCGCTAAAGACTGGTGGGTGTATTGAAGACCCGACTTCTATGATGCAAACGCCCAATGAGTCTGGTATCCAAGTTGGAATGGATACTGCGACCTCATCCGCCGACAGTTCTCTGACCCCGCCATCGAGCAGCAGCACGAGAAGAGGATGAACGAAATACAGATGGGAAGTGGGAACGCCAATGACTTCTTCCAAGCTATAGAAATCCAAGCCAAGTTGGCGGGACTCCAACATGACGAAGGAGAAAGAGGGAAAATGGTCCAAGCCATCCAATGGGGAATCCCACAGAGCTACACCAAGACCATTGCCAATCAAGGCGTCCGCACCCCCGAAACCTATCCCGAGTGGAAGGAGCATGTCAGTCAGCTCTACATCAACCACACTAAACAGACCATCTTTGAACAAACCCTCAGACACCCAGACGAGTGACGCCCTGACAACCGACAAGGCAATAAGCCTGGAACGTCAAACCAACATACCAGCCCCAGAAAAACTGCTGGGGCCACAGGTTCAACACCGGCCAAGCCATCAGGACAGGTCAAAACCACCACCAGAGATGCAGGGACCAGGAGATGGACCACGTATGGAGGACAAGGTCAAGCCATGGACATAGATGTCCTACAAAGGGAGGGAAGATGCTACCGCTGCAAGGAGAAGGGGCACATGTCGAAGGATTGCCCGAAGAGGAGAGAGTTCAAGGACATTCGCTCACTCGTAGTAGTTGAGCAGGAGCAGAAACCTGAGCCGAAGACAGAGTCGAAGATAGAGGAGGTAAAAGATTAGGTCGTCAAGGGCTTGATTCCCCTTTGACGACCTCCTCCTCATGTACTGGTGCGCTTTCTCGTCCTCCTGGTGGGGCTTATGATATTTCTGTAGTTACATCTCGTGTTTTACCTATTGCGCATTCAAATATACCTGTTTCAACCACTTTTAACGTTCCCCACATGACTAGCAAACCAGTACCAAAAGAATCGAACCGATATGCCATCCTAGCACAACTGGACAACCTGGACTCAAGCGCTGACAAGGTCGAATCCTCAGATGCCGAACAGGGAAAAGACTCTTCGGAGTTGGCAGAGAGCCTCCCACCGAACTTGCCAGAACCCCTAATACGGGAATTGCCTGAATGTGAACCCCTCGGGGGGAACGCCTCTACAGGACTGGCTAAACAGAGCGTGAATACCCTAATGGGGAAAGGCTCTGGAGAGCGGCCTCATGAAGCTGCAGGAACCACGGGTACAGGTTCCCGGAAGACTCAAGCAGGAGCAGAACAGAAACAAATGAATCCCCAAGTCGGAGGCAATGAAGGGACAAAGCACAACCCTACCCGACTGCTGGCACCAGTAGGTAATGGCAGTCATGGTTCATGCGACAAGAACGTGACATTCACAGACCAGCCCCCCCGACCCTCGAAGGGTTAGCCCTGGCGTTCAGACCGGAAGTAGGCATCTTACCACCGTTCCTTCACCCAACCCCGATGAAGACACACGACTGGCCAAGAACATCAAGAAAGCCACAGGACCAGGACCCGCTAGTGCCCAGGCGGTAAAAAGGGGGCAAGCCATCACTATAGTGGAAGTCCCAGACGAAGAAGACAACACGGCCTACCAAAGGTGGTGGGTGAAACAGCAGAAAGAAAGTGCTGCCCAGGAAAAGTCCGACGCCAAGTACTACCCTATCGGAGAGTCCCCCCTTCCATACCAAACACCCCCCGACTCCTCCACCTGACCGCTGGCTCAAACCCTTTGGCGCGGAATGGACCCTCCAGGCCATTTGCAATGCCCGCACCGACAGCAAAGCAAAAGCTGCCCTCCACTGTTGGGTACACCGAGACCACGTCGGCAAGATTGTCAGCGACCTGATCAATGGACTAAAGCAAGGAGGTGAACCCGCATTAGAAGAGCTATATGAACTCCAACAGCCGATTCGTTATATCAGGGGCACCAAATCGACCGGCCGAGACTTTACGCTTGGCATCCAACTCGAAACAACCACGAACAACCAGACCTTAACTGCCCGCGCCCTCGTAGACAGCGGCTGCACAGGCAGCTCCATAAATCGCTCCTTCGTTCAGAGTCACCAGCTCGACACAAGGAAAGCCGCCACCCCCATCCCAGTTTACAATGCCGATGGAACCCGCAACAAGGCAGGGAACATCACCGAATTCGTGGAACTCCGCCTTACCATCGGGGCCCACAGCGAACGTATTGACTTAGCCGTTACTGACCTCGGCTCGAAGGATCTCTACCTCAGCCATGACTGGCTCAAGTGCCATAACCCCGTTATCAATTGGAAAACGGGCACGATCATCTTCAGTCGCTGCCAATGCACAAAGAACCCATTCCCCCTCCCTGACGCAGATCCTGACGACTGATGGGATGAAGAGCTTGAGGAAGGAGAGACCATCCTTGCCGTTAACATGCAGGAAGAACTCATCATCCATGCTGTACATCATGCAAATGACCTAGCGGCCCAGGCCAATATGGACAAGCCAAAGAAAACCTTTGAAGAAATGGTACCTGAGCACTACCGCTCGTACCACGACTTGTTTTCGAAAGAAAACTTCGATGACCTTCCCGAACGAAAACAGTGGGACCACGCCATCGAGCTCGTCCCAAATGCCAAGTCCACGCTTGACTGCAAGGTTTACCCCTTGAACCAGAATGAGCAGGAGCAATTGGACAAATTCCTGGACGAGAACTTGGAGTCAGGACGAATTCACCCATCCAAGTCCCCCTTCGCGTCCCCATTCTTCTTTGTAAAAAAGAAAGACGGTTCGCTCCGCCCTGTCCAAGACTACCGAAAACTGAACGAAATGACAATCAAGAACCGATACCCGCTCCCGCTCATTTCAGAACTCATAGACAAACTCCAAGGCGCCAAGTATTTCACCAAGCTCGACGTTCGTTGGGGATACAACAACATCCGGATCAAGGAGGGAGATGAGGAGAAGGCTGCTTTCAGAACGAACCGAGGACTCTTCGAACCCACAGTGATGTTCTTTGGCCTCACCAACTCGCCAGCCACCTTTCAGTGGATGATGAACGACATATTCAAGGACCTGATCACCGAGGGCAAGGTCACCATCTACCTCGACGATATTCTCATCTTCACCAAAGGTCTCAACAAACATCGCCAAATTGTATGCCACGTACTCCAACGTCTTTGAGAGAATAAACTATTCCTCAAGGCAGAGAAGTGCGAGTTTGAAGTACTAGAAACCAAGTACTTGGGAGTAATCATCAGTGAAAACTTGGTCCAAATGGACCAGGTTAAAGTTGCCGGAATCACCGAATGGCCGACGCCTACCAAAAAGAAGAAGCTGCAGTCATTCCTTGGGTTCACCAATTTCTATCGAAAATTCATCTGCGACTACTCAAAGATTGTCCGACCACTCACCCAGCTTACCAGAAAGGCGGAGTGGATGTGGGGAACTGCCCAGAATCAGGCATTCCAACAGCTAAAGAGGCAGATGGCAGAGGATGTTGTCCTCGCCATCCCAACAGAGACAGGCAGTTTCAAGGTTGAAGCTGACTCGAGCGACGGAGCCATTGGTGCAGTCCTCAGCCAGCAACAAGAAGGGAAATGGCGACCAGTAGTGTTCATGTCCAAAGCCCTAACTGTGACAGAACGAAACTACAAGATCTACGACAAAGAGCTACTCACCATCATGCTTGCCTTATCCGAATGGCGGCACTACCTCATGGGCGCTGCTGAGGACGTTGAAATCTGGACGGATCATCAAAACCTCCAGTATTTCCAGAAACCCCAGAAATTGAACAGATGCCAAGCACGCTGGGTCACCGAACTCGTGGAATACCACTTCATCCTCCACCATCAGCCCGGTGTTGCCAACAAGAAAGCCGACCTCCTCTCCCGACGAGACGACCACGACCAAGGCAAGGACGACAATGACGATGTTGTTGTCCTCCAACCAGAACACTTTAGAGCCCTCATCATGCCCACCACTGCGGAAGTACACTCGAAAGTCCAAAGGGCACTCCGACAAAAGGAAGACTGGGATCAAGGGATTGCGAACTCCCTCAACCACGAACGAGGGATCACCCAAGAAGATGGACTCCTATTCTATGATGGATGAATCTGTCCCAAAAGACCACGTCCTTCGAGGGGAAATCATTGCCCAGAGCCATGACCACATCACCGCCGGACACCCAGGCATCGAAAAGACCAAAGAACTTGTCCAACGAGAGTACTGGTGGCCGAAGCTCAAAAAGGATGTAGAATTATACGTCAAAGGCTGCAAAGCTTGCCAACAAGCCAAGGCCAGCACGCAAGCAAAGGCTGCACCCCTTCACCCAAACACAATCCCGTCAGAACCATGGACCCATATATCAGTCGACATGGTCACCGGGCTACCCGAGTCCAAAGGCTATGACACCCTTCTTGTCATTGTGGACCGATTCTCCAAAGCCATTATCCCGGTCCCCTGTAACATCAAACTCTCAGCAGAAGGATGGGCCAAAATACTCCGAGATCATGTCTATGCAAAGCACGGCATGCCCTCAGTTGTCATCTCCGATCGAGGTCCCCAATTTGTTTCAACATTCATGAAAGACCTCTACTGAATCCTGGACATCACGCCAAATGCCTCCACCGCCTTCCACCCTCAGACCAATGGACAGACCGAGCGAGTCAACCAAGAGCTTGAAGGCTACCCTCACCTCTTCGTTTCCTACCAACAGGACAACTGGAGTGACTGGTTGCCCATGGCAGAGTTTGCCCACAACAACCGGATCCACTCGGCCACTGGAAAGAGCCCATTCATGGTACTCTATGGTTGCAACCCACAACTTGTGCCTGATTCCGTTCGAACCTCCCCCTTCCTCAACCTGGCTGCTGGGACATTCACCATGACCATGGCAGAAGTCCACAAGCAAACACAAACAGCCCTGCAGAAGGCAGCGGAACAAATGAAGATCCAATACAACAAAAAGAAATGTCCCGCAGCCGAGTATAAGGTCGGAGATCAGGTCTGGCTTGACACCGTGAACCTCCACTTACCGCGACCCAAGAAAAAACTGGACGACAAACGAGTTGGACCCTTCACAATCCTCCAAAAGGCCAGGGCATCAGCATACAAACTAAAGCTTCTGCCTCACTGGAAAATTCATCTGCGTTTCAACGAGAAGCTACTATCCCCATACACCCCACCTTCCTTCCTGAACCAGGAGAAACCACCACCACCTCCTCCCGATCTCATCGATGATGAGGAGCAATATGAAGTAGAGGAGGTACTTGACTCCAGAACCCGCAAGATCAGAGGAAAGAAGGGACGAAAAGCACAGGATGCCGTAGACTACCTCGTCAAATGGAAGGGATGGACCTGGGAACACAACTCGTGGGTATGAGACACAGAGATGGAAAATGCTCAGGAAGCAATCCAGGACTATGAAGACAAGATCCAACAAACAGGATGAGTTGACATAGCCAAAATCATAACCAAAGACCCAGCGAAAGCCGTCACCATGATCCTCGACCATGAATATCGCAACAGTATTGTATATTATAAAGCCCAACGACAGGACAGACTCCAAAGATGGATCAAAGATCCCGACAACGACCTGTGGAAGGACCTTATAGACGAATATTGGAATAATGAACTTTCACGCCAACTCGACGCCCCCCAGGACGAGCCATGACAATCGGGACGATTGTCTTAACAAGGGGGTAATGTTACGATTTTTCCGCTTATCTTATCTTATCAAAGTGCTTATCGCTATCTCATCTTATCTCAAGCACTTATTCACACAAACATAACGGACGTCCTCAACGATGGTACTATGGCTCACGACTATCGCCTGACTACCTTGTTGCTTTCTATTGTTCTCCAAATGACAGCCATGGCTATCGTTCTATTCTTAATACTCAAGTTTTCATATATAAGTAGTGTAGCTCTTGCTGTATATCCCCAGCTTCGAGCTAAAGTTTATCTATACCACACTTTACTCTCACCACAGAACTCGACTAAGAACTTAGTCCATCTTTGCTGAGCTATAGACACTAAAGTCGTTCTTCCAGTGATTGTCTGAATGCGAGACAGCCGAAGTCCAGACCCGTCTATAGTCATGTGAAGTTCAGGTCTAACACTAACACTGTCTCTCTCCAGGACTTCCAACCAGCCACAACAATGATGCTGCTATTGTATGACAAGTATACCCCCCCCAGAGCACCCTTACACTCAGGCTTCCTCTGCTTACTCTGCCATCATCCAGCTGTATGCTCGGTCTGGCCAACTTGATTGTGCCTATACAAGATTCCTGTGATTTGGAGATGTGTCCCCCTTGTGCCTCACAGGCTGTGATGATCTTGAAATGGTTCATCACATCTTTGTCCTGTGCCCATCATATCACCATCTTCACAACAATGCAGCCAACGACATCCACATGCAAACAGCTGAAATACTGCATAATGCAGACATACCCTTATCCATCTGCATTCCTATGCTGCATTTCATACGAAACATGTTTTCAGATGGCACTCATTGGCCATGATGTTTCTCCCAATATTACCTTGGAATCTTACCACCTCTGCCCTCTGCTCTGACTGCAAAACCATCCCCCTTGCAGAGTACACATATACAGACACAGCTAAGACATACTTGGCATTCTGCAGCTATCTGCCTCATGGCTAGGATTTGGAGCACCCACCAGAGATTGAGATGCATGACACTTCCTTGAGGGCAACCATCAAAACCTCGAGAATCCAACAGGTCACCGATAATTGTGCCTCCATTTCTTACTGATATTATAAAAGTCCCTTGATTGAAATGTCTATCTACCTTCTACCTATGTCCTTTCTTTCATGCCATATCTTATTGACTTGACAAGTCGGTGAGGTCCACAGTAGTTTACTATTGTTTGCCTGAGCTTGTAAAAGCATAGTCGTATGAAAGGTCTAATGGTTGTGCTATGTACCTGCCTTATATGGGAGCATCTGTGCCTGAGTACCCCTGGGACACTGGAGCATTTGATAAGGGGTTTTGTTATGATTTTCTCTCATATCTTATCTTATCGGCCAGCACTTATCACTATCTTATCTTATCTCAAGCACCTATCATCATAACCATGACCATAACAGACCACATCAGCATTGGTACCACAGACTACTACAGCTTGCGACAACAGCTTGCCCTTCTCATGGTTTGCCTTGTTTCATGCATGACAACCACAGACAAAGACTCTATTCTTAGCACAAGGCTTTTTGTATATAAGTAGCATAGCTCTTGCTGTATATTCCCCAGCTTCAAGCTAAAGTTTAATCACACCAAACTTAGCTAGTCGACTCAGCCTCAGACTAAGACCTTAGTCCAATGCTCTTAGTAGCCATTCAGCAACAGAGACTCCTTGGGTGACTGTTTGAATGCAAAACAGCCCTTGGCTTACTCTTGTTTGGTTTACCCAGAGTTCAGGTCTAACAGGTTTAGACATTAATGAATCATTTCCTTCTGTTTATTTTCAAATTGTAATATATGCCACTGACAAGTACATCATTTTATCCAGTTTTGTATTACCAAATTTGGTTTCTGACTTTATTTCCAAATCCCAGACTGTCATCCTCGATAATCATGACAACATGTACTCTAGTTCTTCAGCTGGCATTCAAGGGATTTTATTTTGAGTAGCTTTCTACTTGTAATATTCATTTTCAATTATGGCACATTTCTGAGTAAACCTTGATTGCATGCAGTGCATTTCTCAATTAGGGCTTTGCACTGTACTGTATACAGTATACAGCTATATAGCCATGGTACAGTGATGGGCAATGGTTGGTCCATATACTGTACTGTCAACCTAGCTCTAAGAGCCTGTACGGTATGGTATGGGTATGTTGATGGCCATGCCAGTTGTCAATATGGCTGTATGGTAGTGGAAATCTAGATTAGTTGTACAAAACATACTCTACAGTTTCATGGAACTATTTAAGAGTTCATTGACAGTGATATGAGCTAGATGTAGGTGATGCTTCACTTACATCAATACTTGTATAGTATCTGATGTTGATGAGCCTCCAGGCTCTGTACACTCAGAATTTGTGGATTTACACAGCTAATTAACATTGCTATCCACCCATATCACAGCAATAACTCCTCACATGGATATCTATCCATCCCATCTTGAAATCTGACTTATCACGGCATTACAGACACATTAATACCAATTTTGATTGTCTCTCAATCATATATAGTAATGCCACATCTGCATCAAAGCACCTTGCTATGCATCAGTGACAAGTTCAAAGCATCTAATACAGTTTCTTGGTATTCACATCATACCAGATTCCATTTCATCTTGTTTATTAAGATCCCTTCTGGCTTACAGCCAGTGTCTATAGTACTCAATAAATGTGACTGACTCAGATTCTATTATATTAATGCAGACCCATCATACTACTGACCAAAAGAAAATCACAGTAACACATCACATGACCTGTGACAGTGTCACTACTTTCTATCTCCCAGATTAGTGGCCTCAACTACTATTCAACTCTGACTGTTGATTCACATAAGACATAATGGAACCCTGTGAAGTGAAGCTCCCAGTAATTTGTAGCATGTAACATGCCCTTCAGAAAAGTAGCATCAGCCTAATTTGGTAACTTTTGGCAGCTGGGCTGAGACCAGAGATAGCATATATGAGGAATTTGCATCATATCTTGGTGACTGAAGCTATGACAATTTACCCATGAAGGATAATGTGTAACATCCTATGAACATGGTCAAAATCAAACAGTATTCCTGCCTCTTTCAAGGGAATGGCATTCATCAGCTTTTTTTCAACATCATCAAATCCTCTCCTGAACTGTGCTTTTCAGAGTTGCATAGTTTGAAACCTTGCCATGAAAATACACAATTGGGAGTCTTCAAGTCCAGACTGCAGAATATGGTAAAATCAAATCTCCACTGATTCACATTTTTGTACATATCATTATGTCATTGTATGTATGGGCAAAAACTTTGAGTCAGATTCTCCGATTCAAATAGCCCTAATATGGTGGTTTTACTTGACACTGACAAGCAGTTCCTGGAACAGTGCACTCCTCTGGGTCCAGTTACTATATAAGGTATGATTAAGGGTCAGAATGATATAGGTACATAGCGCGACCGTTAGACCTTCCATATAGTCGACCAATGATTACTGTTTTGTTGTACCGTTATGTTGTTTATAGTTGTTAGTGCCTAGACATTGCCTTGATAGTACACAAGTTCTTGATGCTCGGCTACTAGGTAAGCTTCCGCTTTCCTCACTGCATATCCACGCTGACCTGCAGCAGTAGGCTTCGCGGTGAAGCGAGATCAAACCTTTCCGCCCTCACAAACAGGAGGGGGAAGAGTGGGCGCATACCAGTGACGGTATGTGTAAACTCATGAAGCCCTGCTGGTCTTCAATGCTTGTCATTGGATCCCACCGTTATCAGTGACACCATATCTACTAGACTTTAAACCCTCCTGTCAACAGCATGACACCGTGAGGATCCACCCTCTCCCTCGTAGCCTCCATCCGCTCCACCCCTTCCTCACCATACATATCCACCACCGGAACATCATAAATCGCATAATTCGGGTATACCGACTCGCCCGCCACCCCAAGCCTCTCCGCCGTCTTCCTCGCAGCATTGTGAAATATGCCGTCCTCGCTCTCAGAGGCCCACTGCAAACTGACCATACTAGGATAGACGACATGATCCCGTGATGCTGGGTACACAGAGGATCCTGCAGGGGCATGAGTTAGAAGGCTTGGAAGGAAGGGTTCTACAGTGTAGATTGCAGAGGTTGCTCCGTGTGTGGACAGCGTTGGGCCCCAGAACTAAGGAAGGGAGTAGTTAGAAATTTTCCAGGGTAGAAGAAGGACGATGTCTGACAGTGAGCTCGTTGACCATGTTTTCAATGGTAGACTCTGAATATTCGAGCATGGGGATATGATTGTATATAGTCCTAGTTGGCGTAAGTCGTTAGTAGTATTAGCGGTCATCTGAAAGTAAGCAACCTGTACCTCGATCCACTCGGAAACGTTGCAGATGCGACGAGGTCTAAGAAGGATCGAGTCGTACAGTCCTGGGTTGAAGCAGGTATCGCCAAGAAATTGTCAAAGATCCCATCTGGGGGGGTAGGGCCGTCGTAGAACATTATACCGGAAAGCGATACCTATAGATAATGCGGGTTAAGACTCATGGATTCGACAGTGGGAGACAACGAGGAGTACCTGACCACCGGCATATATATATGTCATGACCATCGCAGCTTTAGGGTCAGTCACCTCTGAACAGAATTTGACAGCTGCAGCGTTGAACGCGGATATATAGGTTGAATTATATGACACTACTCCGCCCTATAAGTATTAATCAGTTATGGCTACCAGGATTTTAAGGGTGCACGAACCCAAACAGGACCCTGTGGATAGGCCTTCAAGGTAAACCTTGTAACAATACCATAGTTATTGAATCCACCCTGTTGTAATAGTTTATACCAAGAGGGAATACCCGAGAGAAGAGCATGTACCTTGAGTGAGAAGAAAAGGTCTGGATCACTCTCTTCCGTTACGGTCACCACAGTAGCATTAGGCGCCACCAGCTCGTATGTAACCACATTGTCAATAGCCAGACCATATTGGTTGCTTAGATACGAATATCCTTCAAACAGACGTCCATTCAGGACGTACATCGTTTGAAGTATAATAACCACACATACCTCCACCAAGAGTGAAACCGGCCACACCGACCCCGGTTACCCTACCCCCGAGAACATTGACACCTTGAGCATTCAATACCTCGTATACATTCTCCCAAAGGTTACCAGCACCAATAACCGCTGTCTGCGTTGTAGGGTCATACGTGACTTCGTTGAATCGCGTCATGGCAATCTGGACACCGGACGTTGAGGAGAAGCCTCGATTTGCAGAATGACCACCGCCTTTGACCTAAAAAGCGACATTCAGGCTTAGTCAAAAAGGGCCAGCTTAGATGCTACGTACACCGAATGGCGTCTTTGTCTTACCCAAAATTGTCAGCTAAAATGACTCTTTGAAGTGAGGTACAAAGGAAAAGGCAACAGGACGAACGATGACGCCGACATCTTCTGCAGACCCGGGTTCCACACTGCATCTTGAGATTTGCGAGCCGGACACCGTGTAGTGCTCATTGTCCGCTACGTACGACGAGGATCCTGCTAGAAGTTAGGCAAGCACAGCGCAAGGAGGTCTTATACTCACCAGGGTAGTAAACATCTGTTGCAGACGAAACTCCATCTGCAATACTCTGACAAGCGTTAGAAGCTAGGGCGTTTCCCGCTAGACCGAGCAAAAGTGCGCCTGTAGGAAGCATATGTGAGAGAACTGGGGAGTACACTGCAAGTACGTCCTTTATAAGCATTTCACTTACAATGAAACGAGAAGAGCTGTTGTGCTAGAAATCGATGGTTCGAAATTCGTCATAGATCATAATTTATAGACTTGACGAGGGATTTGTGGATATTTCGGCGATGCCGGAGGCCTCCTCGTGTGCTTGAAGTCCGCAAGACACGGTTTTTGACGATGGTCCGAACCTTCGTTCATCATCCACAATAACACCGTTGAATGTAATGCTGTCGCATGCTACAATTTGACCCTCAACCCACAACATTAACTGGAACAGGACAAAATCCAGAATGGTGTCAGGCAGGTTCCCGGACAGTGAGGAAAACATGGCGACCTTAATAATAGTAGAAAAGTAGAGAAGAAAGGGACGCATGGCAAGGACAGCGCCAAGCCACGGTAGGTGAAGCTCGGATCGAGGTGCGTAAGATTCCGATCACAGCGCGCATCCTAGTGGATCCGACGCGTATACACCGAGCGCATAATTGAATGGCGTCAAGAAAACGATCCGGCGCTCCCTAAAATTAAGGGCAATCAGGGTGGTGATGCCGGTGATGATTTGAATGATTATTTTTTCACATGAAATGCGAATTGTAGTGACGTCAGTACCTAGATGCCAGTGATGGGTAGTAAGCCTCAAAGTTCCAATAAATATGATAGTCAACTAATATAGTATTGATAGTGGGGGACTCACAGAAGCGAGCGAAGTTAGCTTCCCGTTGTGTGGGGGATCTCATGTCGCGTTCTTGCGCAGCACCAGAAACAGCGGAGAATGGCAATGTACACGGTTAGTATTGAAGGGCCCTGCGATGCTGGCATGCCTTACTCATTAAGCAAAGTCCATCGATATATGCATACAATAGCTTCAGCGTGTAATGGGAAGCTTCCGGAGACTCAAAGAGAACCCGTTAACGGAGATGCTAGGGGAAGAGGTGGCAGAAAAAAAGAGGATATGGGATTTAGAAGGAAATGAGTGCCAGGAGCGCGTGACGTCAACAGCGCGTCAAAGTTTCCCACGATCTGATGCTCTGGTTTCACCGACGCGTGAGCTTATGTCTGCGAACATTCCCTGGTACTGTTGTGTTTGCAGTAAGGACTGTGCTCAAAGTAGCTAACAGTATTGTCGGGATCTCGAGTGTCAGACCCTTTCTCAAGCCGCTCTTAGCTTGACCCAGGGTCCTCTATCGAATATTCACCCCGTTCCACTGGCAAGTTCCAAACACAGCATAGAGTAAAAGGTCAGAATTAGTTCAGCAATATTTGATATTCAGAGACACGAATCTATCTCTGTCTCCATGAATGCCTACTTTCCATAAATCATATGTCCGTAAAGTGGACGAGCCTCCAAGCCTTCATTTCAGAACCTTCGATTCGTCAACACTAGCGTCAACTGGGCTAGTCAGATTTGAGGGCGAGCCCTTGCTACCCTCACGAGTAATGGTCATTAATTTATTGGCGACACCATATCTACTACACTTTAAATCCTCCAGTCAAGAGCATAACACCATGAGGATCCACCCTCTCCCTCGTAGCCTCCATCCGCTTCACCCCTTCCTCACCATACATATCCACCACAGGAACATCGTAAATCGCATAATTCGGGTATACCCATTCGCCCGCCACCCCAAGCCGTGCCGCCGTCTCCCTCGCAGCATCATGGAACACAGCGTCCTCGCTCTCCGACTCCCACTGCAGACCGACGATGCTTGGAAAGACCGCATGATCCCGCGAGCCCGGGTACGCAGATGACCCCGCGGGAGCATGGGTTAGCAGGCTCGGAAGGAAGGGCTCGGCAGCGTAGGTGACGGAGGTCGCTCCGTGCGCGGACAGGGTCGGGCCCCAGAACTAATAAGCAAAGAGAAAGAGGATGGTCAGAAAGATTTCCAGAGTGAAAGAAAGACGCCGTCTGACGTTTAGCTCATTAACCATGTTTTCAATGGTAGACTCGGAGTACTCGAGCGTGGGGATATGATTGTATACAGTCCTAGTTGACGTAAGTTGTTAGCAATGCTAGTGGATATCGGGAAGTAAAAAAAATATATAGTACCGCAATCCAGTCGGAAATGTTGTGGATGTAATGAAATCAAAGAAGGAACGTGTTGTAACATTCTGGGTTGAGGCGGGTATGGCGAGGAAATCATCAAAGATCCCATCTGGAGGTGTGGGGCCGTCGTAGAACGTCTGAGCAGAAAGCGTCACCTATAAACAACGCGACTTAATGCTCGCCGATTCGGACAATGGGAGACGACCGGAAGTACCTGACCGCTGGCATATATATAATTCATGACCATCGCAGCTTTAGGGTCAGTCACCTCTGAACAGAATTTGACAGCTGCTGCGTTGAACGCAGATATATAGCTTGCATTATATGTGCTCACTCCTCCCTAGATGTTGAGATACTAATCAGTTTTGGCTACTAAGATTGTAAGGGTGCACGTACCCAAACAGGGCCCTGTGGGTAGGCCTTCAAGGTAAACCTTGTAACAACACCATAATTGTTGAAGCCACCCTGTTGTAATAATTTAATAACAATAATAAATACCCGAGACGAGAGCACGAACCTTGAGTGAGAAGAAAAGGTCCGGATCATTCCCTTCTGTTACGGTCACCACACTAGCATTGGGCGCCACCAGCTCGTATGCAACCACATTGTCAATAGCCAGACCATATTGGTTGCTCAGATATGAATACCCTTCAAACAGGCGTCCATTCAGGACGTACATCGTTTGAGGTATAATAACCACACATACCTCCACCAAGAGTGAAACCCGCCACACCGACCCCGGTTACCCTTCCGCCGAGAACGTTGACACCCTGAGCATTCAATATCTCGTAGACATCATCCCAAATCTGACCAGCACCAACCACCGCCGTCTGCGTTGCAGAGTCATACGTGGCTTCGTTGAATCGCGTCATGGCGATCTCGACACCGGTCGTCGAAGAGAACCCTTGGTTCGTAGCATGCCCGCCGCCTTTGACCTAAAACCGGCATTCAGCCATAATTAAAAGCGGACCGCTTAGATCCCACGTACACCAAACGGAGTTTTCGCCTTGCCTAAAATAGCTAGCTGGAATCACAGTGGGTACCCTACACGAGGGAGCAAAAGGGGATAGTACGAACGATAATACCGACATCTTCAGCAGACCCGGGTTCCACACTACATTTTGAGGCTTGCGAGCTTGATGTCGCGTAATGTTCATTGTCCGCTACGTACGACGAGGATCCTAAAGGATATGAGCCACACACTGGACGAGAAGGTGACATAATACTCACCAGGATAGTAAACATCTGTCGCAGACGAGACTTTATCCTCAATAAGCTGACACGCGTTGAAACCTAGCGCGGTTCCCGCTAGACCGAGTAAAAACGTGGCTGTAGGAAGCATATGCGAAGAAAGTCGGGAGTAAGGAGTACTTGAAAAGTGGGTCCTTTATAAAGCATAGCAGTCCCAGATGAAGTGTTTCGCTTCTGCGACATTCACGGCATCACGTATTAGTCCAAAAGCTGGCACCCGATGAATAAATCCACCCTGAAAGGACACATATCAACAAGGGAACAGGTCGAGCCTGAAAGGATGAGGTAAAATAGCGAGAGAGTTGTGGTGATAGTAGAGAATGTATCAAACTTCGTCATGAACTATAGTTTGTGGACCTGAGACTTCGCGTTTGTGGCTGATTTATAGCTATTTAGGCAATGTCGGAGCACTCTCGCGCAGTTGAAGTCCGCAAAACACGGTTTTGATCGAAGCCCGAAGCTTTGTTCATCGTTCACAAACAGACCGACTGACCGTATGCAAACAGCTCTTCAACTAGACTGGGAACTTTAGCGATCCCATCAACAGGAACACTAAAAATATGAAGGCACGCACCAGAAATAGATGGTCAAGAGCGTCTGTCCACGTGCCAACAGCGAAAGAGAGCTGAGTCTGATAATCGACGTGAATGCTTCATTTCGTAGACAAACGCCACTGTGAAGCCCCCGGAACATCCTGTCCGAAGAAACTTAAATATCTGGTAGCACGACCTTCAGTGTCTCCTCGACGTAACCATTGTTCCCTTCACATAGCAACTTCCCGCGATGAAACCGCTCCGGCATCTCCGAGTCGTTCTCGCGATAGTTCCTAATGGAAAAGGCGTGCGACTGAAACTGTTTCCAAAGACGCGGGAGGTAGCTTGGATTGAGCACTGCTTGTACCTGTCAACCCTTCAAAGTAAAGAGAAGCTGGAAAGAACGCGTGGCAGGGGCAATGCCAAGCCACGGGGTGAAGCACGGATCGAGATGCGTAAGCATCCGATCACGACGCGCGTCCTGGCAAATCCCCAAATCCGACGCGTATACCCAGATACTGGCGACGGGTAAGCTTCAGAGTGGCTGTAAATAGAATTGCCAACTAGAATAATATGGATAGCAGGAGCGTCCGCTGCATGAGGGGTTCTCATGTTTGCAGTAGAGAATGACAGCAGTGAAAGACTGGACAACGTCCGTCAATGCGCCGAACAACAGGACTGAAATTCTCTTGAGGTAACCCTAGTGAAGCAATACATCTATAAAATTAGTTTCTGTCTCGAGGCGATATAGATGTAAAGCACCTTGATTCCTCGGACTAGACGAGCGCAGCCCTGCCTTTAGGATCCACCTCGCAGTGCTCCCTCGACGATGTCGTGCCCTTGCTTGCCGGCGAACCGTATCAGTCACGCTTATCGCATATATGCTGGCATACAGAGACCAAGGACCTTACGAATGAAGGCTTCCCAGGGAAACCTATCCCCACCCTGTCAATATTGCAATGCGCATCGCACCTTCCTTTGTCTCCTAGGGAGGCTCTTGTCGACAAGGTACCTCGTACTTAGCTCTCTTGCCCATTGGCAGTATGATTGAACCATTGAGTGAACTGCCGTCGCATCAGCGATAATGGCACCTGCTAAATCTGGTCTAATACTTACTCTGAGATCCGATGTGCCATACGCGGGTATCTCGAGCGCGCCAGTAGCGTTCTGTTAATGATGCTCCTGCATAGGAAACGCCGCTTTGGAATCGGTCGAGAGTCGAATATCCATGGGGATTTGTGCTTTGTATGGTTTCAAGCCTGAAGTACCATGTGGCTGTTTCCTCGCGTACTGCGGAGGCGCACGCTACTATCAATAGTGCAATACGCGATTCGTCCTCATCGTGATCTTGCTCCCAGGTAAGAAGACGATGGGTCGTGGGTCTAGGCGAGGACGAGGAGAAAAATGAATTTTAGGGAACGAAAAGTTTGCAGTTTGCCAGCAACTCGATGCAGTGAAGTGAAGAGTCCTTAACAACGAGGTTACAGCATATTAGTTGAACGACGGGCGTGAATATATAACTGACGTAATAACGCTAGCGCTCATCGAATCCTTGACAACGACGCGTGAAACAAGCGACAAGCCACCTAGACGAGCACCAAATATAGCCAAAATGAAACGTCCACCTCATAATGCTCGCTCTCAATGCTTCGACATGGTTACGAGTTCCTGCACATATATTGATTAGATAAGTGCCGTGCCGTGCAGAGGAGAGCATACCTTCAACATCACCTCGAACATTTCCCATAGCCTTTGCCGTGGACATGGAAGGGGCCGCTATCATTGCGCTTGGACGCTTCCGTCGTCGGTACTTCCTCTGTAGAGAGGTCGAAGGGGACCGGTACGTTGACCTGTCCTCGATTTTAGCTATATCGTGGGACAAGGCAGAGCAAAGCATACATCGACTGCTCCAGCATTGGAAAGTGACGATTGTGCGTGTGAACAGCGACGGCAGCAGCGTTGACAGTAACGTGCATAGTGGTAGTGTGAAGTTGGAAGATAGAAAGCTTGGAAAGCAGTATAGATGATGGGAGTAGAGGAAAGAGTTGGGCGATGTGAGTCGTCGAATCCTCTCGCCTTTTATACCCCCATGGTAGCACAGATCCCGGCCACAGTCGACATCGTTAGCACGAGGATGACGGAATGCATTACACACGCATAGACGCCAAAGTTGCCAAGTCGAATGTGAATGTTATTGAGCTTGGATCAACGCTAGAAGAGCTATGTGCCGAAAACTTGCATCAGAAGCTATGGAAAAATTAATCGCCGTCCAAACAACATGTTTCCTGCTCGCAAGGGAGCGTGTGCTCGAGCGAGGAAATGAGGTTGGAATGAGGTCGTCCCTGGGCGTGCTGATTCTTGGGATTACTAAGATTTTGCCTGTTTGTTTCCTCGATAGATGTCTCGACGCGCCACATAACTGCCCAATTCATAGAGGATAGTAATTGATCGTCTGTCTGCGAACTCGTTATTTGTTTGAGAACATGAATCGTGCCATGGAGGTACGAGGAAAGGAGGACTCGGCATGTTCGGACCGGAAGACTGATCTCTCTCTTCTAGGGTTAGGGTCGAGGAGCGATGTGAATCTGGGGCTTACATTGTCACCGTCACCACCTCCTTCCAAACAGCGGTCAATTCATGTGATGGCGAATGCCAAGAAATCAGAATAAGCTCACCAAGATATGCAGAGCGACTGCGACAGAGTCTCTCCAATACCAATGTCCAAATAATATCCGGGAATCCCGTTAATACCACAGTATATCTGTACCCATTGCAGAGGGCGGCAACGATAGGCGCTGGAGAGGATGCACGAACCCAGAGATCAAGGTGTGTTACAGTATTGTATTGGCAGTATATCCTAACGCTCATGGCCATTTCGCACAGCTGAGAAACCAGTCGCGGTCTTGGCTCAATAGCATGTAATTCGCTGCTCAGTTCCTCGTTTTCCCATGCGGTGGCATGACAAATACAACGATGAAGCCCGGCAAAAGGTGGCCGGCAAAATCCTGGACGAAGCATTATCCGTGTCTAGTCGTGCGCTGACAGGCGAATAGGTTTCTGCTCAAGTACGTATTCTTCTCATGATACTTTTGGTTGCATCTTTTCATCACCTTTGCACAGAAATATCCGATTGTCGGTGCACCTCTCTTTGGATAAGGGCTGGATATGTGATCATCGTCGTCAGCCTACAAGACAATGACCATCTTTGCACTCATTCAACGATAGCTTACGGGCTAACGACCTCGCGGCAATCCACCACTACTTTCACCGCTACCCTTGTCCACAATTCCCGTTACATGCATTCCATCTAACACCTACATTAATTGTGGCGGCATTTTGGCGGATTGAAGGTACTGTCTCCTTTGTCGTACTCGAGCATGACGTTCTTAGATGTTTTGCTTAACCAGGTTACCCCAAGGTTTCATCGATTCCATCCTCGATTTCTCAATCGACGACTCTGAATCCCTCACGGCCTCCTCGTCTGTCTGGCGCTCTTTCCTCCGTCGAACCTTCCCCATTAACCACACCGCGATAACTTCCGGCACTTTCACAAGTTTCACAACATGTGTCTGGCGTCCGATAAAGTTCATTCACATTAATTGAGCATTGCTGCCCCAGGACGTAAGAGCTGATGTTTCTCCCCGCGCTTGCGCGGAAGGGGGGAAAGCCCAAGATGCGCTCGTGTCATGTTGATGGGTGTAACGTCTCAGTTCGCTCGGCCGTGGTAAACTCGGAGAGGGCCTGCCATGTGTTCCGTTCGTCGCTGTCGTTGCCGGTGGCAGGAGACAGCCTGCGGACCCCGCCATATCGTGTGAAATCTGAATCGTAAAGGGAAATCGCGTTCCCGCTTTTGTTCTAGACTTTGGTCGCAATCCTGATTTTGCTTTTAACCACCATGTGTGCGAACAAGGCGTCCTTTGGCTAGGCGATCATCAAGTCCAATCCACATGAATACCACTGCTATTGGTTTCCTTTTTGTCAACGAATTACTAAGTACCTCGACCGAGTCCGCTGCTGGACATATGTATCTCCATAATGGTCTTACTTCTCCAATACGAGGAAGGTCACTGCGAGTATCAATTCTCGTATTTCTATTCCGTTCACTCACAAGACGAAGTATCCAAAGCTAGATCCTCATCATTTTCACGACGACCAAGGCAGTTTCTCTTTCGCCCATCGTTGCAGTTCCTGGCGATGTGTAATACGCCTTTGTACCTCGAAGGGACTCCTCGCCGCTGAACTCCAGACCCACCGGCTGACGTGCTTTCATCAGAATCAGTACTCTGGCGGGGGTAGGTTTGCGCCGTATCTACTCATTTGATGAGTCATAGTTCTGTTTTTTTCGTGGTGGAATACTCGGTACCACGATCAAGCGGGACTTTGATAAGTCTCAAGGCCCTTTAAAACCTTTGGACACAAACAATACTCAACTAGCGGCTCATGGGCCTCTTTCTCTTTTCCCTCCTCATATTGTACTCAACAAGCACATTCGGCGCAGTATACGAAACACTCGATGAGCTACCGACTCTCGATTTTGACTTTATCATTATCGGAGGCTTGTGTTACTCTTCTTCTTCAGATACTCTTTCATTAACTCTAAGCACTAGGTGGAACGGCTGGAAACGTCGTCGCCAATCGCTTGACAGAGGACTCTGATATTTCTGTGCTCGTCCTCGAAGCGGGTGGATCGTAGGTGCAACCTCTTCGAAACCAATCGATGTGAACTTTCTTTCCAGTACGCAAGACGTGCTCCTCGCCCAAGTACCTTTCTTTTGTCCCGAAGCGTCCCCCGACACGCCATTGGACTGGAATTACACCACAACCGAGCAGCCTGGGTTGAACGGGCGCTCCATATCATACCCTCGAGGATATGGATTGGGGGGGCAGTAGTGTCATCAGTACGTCCCTGTCCCTTTTGTGCGAGATGCCCGGTCTCTGATGCATAACTAGACTATTTGTTATACACGCGCGGTTCATCACAAGATTACGACCGCTATGCCCAGATCAGCGGGGACCCTGGTTGGGGATGGGAGGCATTGCAGCCGTACTTTAAAAAGGTCAGTGACACATTGTTTTTGTCGATTGAATTTCATACTGACATCCTCTACGACAGAACGAGCGCTTCGTCGCCCCTGCGGATAACCACAATACATCCGGAGAATATGATCCCGCAGTTCCTGGCTTCGACGGTATCAACTCTGTTTCTCTTCCGGGGTACCCACGCGGAACGGACGGTCTCGTTATTCAGGCGACAGAAGAGTTAGCCGACGAGTTTCCATTTAATCTGGATTATAATTCTGGATACCAACTCGGTATTGGTAAGGACTACTTTACAAATGAATCTCCTTGTACAATGTACTGAAACGTTCATAGGTTGGGCACCATTAACTGTTGGAAACGGAACTCGGAGCAGCTCTGAGACGTCCTATCTCGGACCTGCGTACGTCGGCCGACCGAACCTTCATGTCCTGGTTCACGCACATGTGACCCGGATTTTCGCGTCAAATACCACAAGTGTAAAGCCAACGTTTGATTCCGTCGAATTTACGCAGGACGATGGAGGTAATTTAGTTCCCTAACAGACCTAGCACGAGCAGCTGATAAGAGGTACATTGTCTAGCAACAATGCAAATTCTCGCACCGTCAAACCTCACAGAGATCATTCTCTCTGCAGGATCCATCGGTTCCCCACATATCCTCCTCAACTCAGGGATCGGCGACAGCACCGAACTCGCTGCCCTGGGAATCCAATCAGTCCTCCACCTTCCCGACGTGGGGAAAAACCTGACTGACCACCCGCGCCTTGCCGTCAATTTCTTCGTCAACAGCACGGACACTATGGAGAATATCTATTTCCGAAACGCGACTTTCCAGGCGGAGGCCTTGGAGGAGTGGCAGGCAAATCGAACAGGATTTTTGTCGGGGGGAGTTGGTAATCAGGCGGGGTTCCTCCGTATTCCTGATGATGCGGCTGTTGTGGATGGAGAGACCGTGTGCAGGGAACCAGTCGGCACACTATGAGTTTATCTTTTCGGTGCGTGGGATCTTCGAGTCGACCACCGCTGAGCTTACTATCTCTCCTTTCCGCAGAATGGTCTAATTCGAGGTCCCATTCCTGACACAGGAAACTATTTCACGGTCACAACTGTCGTTCTATGTCCACTATCGCGTATGTTCTCTTGTCCTGTCCTTGTGCACGTATTTCATATTCATGATTACAGGTTGGGAACCTTACCATCAACAGCACGGACCCCTAGAACCGCCTCTGATCAACCCCGAACTACTTTCTCATCAGCAAGACGTAGCGACTATGCAATACGCTGTTACTAGCGCACAGAAATTTGTCACCGCCCCGGTGTGGGAAGGTTAATCCTCGGCCCATCGCAAACGAACACCAACCGAGGATGACATCAGGGATGGCGTAGGGAGCATCCTTTCCATCCAATAGTACCCGCGAGCATGTCGCCTGCCGATGCTGATTGGGGGTAGTAGACCCGGATTTGAGGTTGAAAGGTGCGAATGGGGTGAGGGTTGTTGATGCGTCGGTTTTGGTGAGTTCTTTGGGTGGACTTTTTCTAGGACTAAGCTGAACTGAGGTGTTTTTTTTTCCCTTAGCCACTTCTTCCGGCAGGGCATACTCAAGTACCGGTGTACGCAGTAGCTGAGAGGAGCGGCGGAACCTGATTCGGAAGGCATAGTCACTGGTGCAGAATGGCATGTCAAGGATATATTCTATGAATCCGGAACCTGCTTCCCTTCCTGTAAAGCTAATGAAACAGAATACTTGCAACATCGGGTTAAGAACTATTTAATCATCGCAACTCGCAACAAAGAATGACACTGGGCCGACGAGCCATGTTCGGATGTCATCGTAGACGTACGCAGAACAAGTACTGAACAACACATAGTGGGGTGGCCGTTGACTCGACACTCATGGCCTTCCTTTGGCCCGTGATAAACAATAAGCCACTAGTTATCTTCATCTAACCTACCTCGCTGCGGAGCAGCCAAGCGAGATGACAGAAGATACTTAGAATTTTACCTGAGAGAGTTACGCAGATTCTATAGAGGTAAACATGTATCGTAGTTGAACCACGAATGGGGGTGTAGACATGTATAGCAGAGGAGTACTATATCCCGGCATATTTCGCCTATTACGACGTATGGTGTGGCCCAACAATTCTATCATCGTATCGGGGCCGAAACCTTGGACTAATAGTAAGCATCCGTCGCAGGTCTGGACCACGTGGTGATTTGCCGAAAATTTCATTTGAAATTTAAACTATGCGTCCTTTACCCTCGGTCTCTTCAACGTACTGCTTGAGGCTGTTCCAGTCCTTCTCATTCGCCCGTTACATTTGCCAAGTATCACGGTAATCATACTGTAAAACGTGTGATCGGAACCGAGTCCCTGTGTTGTCCCTGACTGGCACATGTGGGTTGAGTAAAGGCGTAGCATGATACATTGCGCTTAGCGATGGCTCTCCAGATGCTGTTCATGCAGAGAGAAAATTTCTGCCAGATCATTCTACATTTTTTTCCTCCGAGCTGGATTCTATGGTTAGCCGGTATCTCTTTAATCATTCGCATCGGGCCAAGTGGCATAGTGCCTGCTGACGCCGCTGGTGATGATGCTAGCTCGATCCTTTCGGCCTTTTTCAAAATCCCGCACTCCCGCTAAGGATTTTACCATGTTTCTCCGTCAAGCTATA
>JAUDZF010000321.1:0-25001 GCA_030407055.1 Armillaria mellea | reverse complement strand
GGCTCGAACGATTCGTAAACTTCAGTGCCAAGTATACTTCCCGTCTCGACTCGAAATTACCTCAGATCCTCCATAACATATTCCTTATTCTGAACTACTCTGCTCTGGCCATGATAAGCAAGTTACTCTGCCTGCCGAGATTCGTGCTACGGACTCGTCGAATTTGTGATAAGAACTCGGTCCATTTAGTCCTAGGATCGGAAATAAGTAGGCCCTCAAGTTCTTATCGTCACTCGGGTGGAGCTTTTTTCTACATGCGTCGCTAACTTTATCCTTTGAATCTGTCCCTGCACCCAATCTTGGAATATATATCGGAGCGGAGAATTTCGACGAGTCTCCCGGATTCGCTCACAATATGCTACCTCGGTTACTCCAACTGAATGATGCAGTTAAGCTCCATGGCGACGAAGAGAAGCACGAAAAGACTGATGCTTGGTGCAATCGAGACTTGGTGCCCATGCCGCCTAGTCGGCGTACGTGGGGGCTTCTAGAGTACTATGGCTACTGGTCACTGACTTCTCTGAACGTATGTTGTTTCCTTTCTCTTGCATTCACGTTAATCAACGTTTCACTTCTATGACTAGGTCTCATCATGGCAAACCCCTAACACTTATCTCACGGCAGGACTATCAGTAGGCCAATCAATGGGTGTCATTCTGATTTGCCGTTTCATCATTGGTTTTTTTTCCACTGCCATTGCTTGGTGTGGACTTCGCTGGCATATTGGGTTCACGATTCAAAATCGGTACGGCATTCTAGATTTAGATTGTATTCACGCAGCATCTGATTCCACTGCGACAAGGTACTCGTGGGGCATGCGAGGAAGTTATGTGCCGCTTTTGCAGCGAGTATTGCTTAACTTTATTTGGAATGCTATTCAATGCTGGAACGGCGGTAAGCTGGTAAACGTCTGCATTACTGCGGTTATACCAAAGTTTGCGAACTTGCCAAACCGTATATGCTGTTTTCTTTTCTGATCAATCCGGTTGATTATAAAAGTTACGTCTGCAGACCTACCGGCTGAGTTTCCCAGCCACGGCGCCTGAAATGGTCGGGTTCTTTGTTTTTCTGGCTTTGCTCCTTGCCGTTCTTGTATCTGTCCCCCGAGAGGTTTCGCCGGCCCTTCCAAATCACCTGCGTATACTGTGCAATTGGGATGATATGCATGCGTGCGTAATTAGAAGCAATCTTCGTTTCTCCGTTGACCAGGAGCTGATCGAAGTAATTAGTGATATGGTCGTTGTCAGTAGCCAAGGGCGTAGGGTCCATTATTCTATTCTTCTCAAACTACAACTTCCTCCTCATGGTCCGTCTCATGGATCATCATGAGCTGCATTCCATTCCGGCGTGGGTTAGTACGGCGGCAGGTATGACCAACGGCTCAGACTTCTCTCGTTACAGCAAGTCGAGATGGGGTTACGTTTTGGGCTCGAACTCCAGTATATTCTTAACTGCCATTCTGGTCAGTTTTTGTTGTGTCTCATAGTTTACATCAGCATGTCAGCAGATCTACGGCGAGATTTACTGGAACCCGCCTGATCTCCTCATGCGAATGATGGACTCCGGACAAGGAAGCAGCAAAGCAAGGGCTGGCGTATTCTTCCTTGCGCTTGGGTTTGCTTTGACGGTAAGCCTTAACACCGTGACGAGAACGGTTCGTCCTTTAACTGGAAGTTATTTGATGGACAATCAGTCTGGATTTGAGAACATTTGTGGTAACGCTGTGGCTGGAGGCGTGGATCTCTCAGGAGTGTTTCCTCGCTACATCAATATCCGCCGGGGAGCTCTGATTACCCTTCGTCGCTGCGTGGATTTGCCAGCCATGGCAGCTCATCAACCGCGCCGACAGGTTTCTCAGTGTCCTCTCTTCCTTCTCAGTTTTCCTTGCGCCAATAATGGGAATCAGTGAGTACGCTTAAGTAAACACCAATACGCATAGTCCCTAACATAATTCTCAAGTGTGCTGCGACTACTACGTGCTCAGGAGAATGCGGGTCAAGCTGAGGTATACTTATCTAGATATAGTCTGCTACGTTCATGTCGCTAATTTTGGACATACAGCGACCTCTATGAGCTTCATGGTTCGTATTATTATACCTGGGGTTTCAATCTCAGGACCATCCCCGTATGGATGGCTGGTTGGGCTCCAACAGTTGGAGGATTAAGTTACGTTGCGAGTGGGGATGAAAGTGGTCCCAGAGCATTGTACGAAATATACTACTGCTCATTCTTCGTCGGTGAGTACCGTACAGTGTGGCGTTCCCAGCATAATTATCTCATTGATGTTATCGCCACAAAGGTTTTGGTATTTCATTCATCCTATTCTATATTGTCAACACGATCTTCCCTCCAGGAAACGTGGGAGAGATCGACGAGGCCGATTACTTTGGGACATTCACGCTGACGGAGGCAGGGAAATTGAGAATTGCTCCCCATGCCACGAGAAGCGCTGTTTCAGACATTACATCCGAGAAAGACAAGAACTTGGTTGCTGTTGGAGTGGATGAGGTCAAATCTGATGTGTTTGACCATGCGGCTTAGAAAGTTGCGATATTTGCGAGTACTGTAACTGAGGTTCTAACAAAAATTCCCTACCTACCTTCTTCACAGATATGTAACACCTGACAACGATATGCATAGACGAGTAACTTGAAACGCCCCTATTGGGCAATGCATTGCAACAGCCATCGCTATCCCTAGATAATGAACAGAAAGCTGTCCGCATTACTGGAAGGGGGTTAAGCAAGTGTAAAAGTAACAAGCAGGAATGCGGCCATCTTCAACAACAGCTGTATTTCTGGAGAAACCACGGCGCGAACTCGCTGACTCGGAGGCCCCAGGTAAGTGCCGGCTTGCCGCTTGGTGCTGCCGGGATTTTACCTTGAAACACTTATCAAGGTTAGGGTTACACGTCCTGGACACGTCGTTGCTGGAACAGCCATGAACTCTATATTTAACCATCGCCAGGACTGCTAAGTCGCTTCGACCTTCGCCGGTTTCTTTCTTCAAGGCATCCTCTCTTTTCTTTCCGGTATTCTTATACCCGTGTTATTCCCATACCATGTCGTTTGTGAGGTTTGTGCCAGAAACAGTGCACTTGAATGTATCTCATTGGTCGCTTTAGGCTAGCCTTGTGTGTTGTCGGGGTATACTCTATGTTCCTGGTGAGTCTTGCCGCTTTGATTCTCTCCTTGATTTGACACTCTTCTAGCTTTGGGCCATTGCCCAAGAGCGATGTAGGTGTCATTGTCGACTTTTTCCGAGTAACCCGTTCTCACTTACCGCCCAGTATCTGTTCCGTTCAAATCAATAGAAGACGACTCGTCCGCCAAATTTCAGTCGGCAATCATCATCGGGACGTGTCAAAGCGCGTTGAGCTCTATATCGGCACTATTATACATTCTCCTTCGCCGGAACCCTTCGCAGACTCTGTCGCAGAGCCTAGGGTTGGAACCAAAACTTGAGCCATCGTCGAACAGCAAAGCAGTTTCCAACGGTGATGCCCACAACAACAATAATGTTCACCGTAATGGAAGCATCCGTCACAAGGAGTCAACGCGATTTTCTCGCAAGGCACTCCTCGTCCGGTATCTTCAATGTTCCGCCTTCATCACAGCTGCAGCACCGTTCGGCTTTGCAGCTCTTTCTTACATCTCTTACCCCGCAATGGTTCTGGGGAAATCGTGCAAATTGGTTCCTGTCATGATTATGAACGTTGTGTTATATCGCCGTCACTTCGCCCCCCACAAATATCTTGTCGTGTTCATGGTCACAGCTGGAATCACTGTTTTTCATGAGCGTGGGCAAAGATCAAGGCAAGGGCAAGCATAGATCAACTGCGCTGGAGGACGTCTCGCCGTATGCCAACATCATTGGAATTACATACTTGCTCATCAATCTCGCTTTGGACGGTGCAGTTAACTCTACGCAGGATGAAATTTTTGCCAGGCACAAGGTTACAGGCCAGCAGATGATGTTTTGGATCAACGTTTTCTGCACCTTGATCACGACATTCTTGTCGTTGCTCCCACTTCCTCATATCCCAGTGATTCATCCATCGGCTGGAGGCCAGAGTGAGCTAATGGAAGCGTTGGCCTTTATTCGAGCACACCCCTCCATCGTAACTCCTTTGGTTCAGTTCGCCCTTACTGGTGCTCTGGGCCAGCTATTCATTTTTGAAACACTTCAACACTTTGGATCTCTCACTCTTGTGTATGTTTTCCTCCAGTCGTGTGGTGTGGGCTAGCCTGACACTTATTTACATGAAAGAACCATTACATTAACTCGAAAACTTTTCACGATGCTTTTGTCCGTTGTGGTGTATAAGCACAGTCTCACAGCTGGACAGTGGCTTGGCGCTGCCATAGTGTTCGCCGGAATATCTGTAGAAGCGTTTGTCAAACGTAAAGGTGTGTATTGTATTGTTGCATATTAACTTGACTTACTAAACTGCAAAACAGATATCCATGCTAAACGAGTGATTGAAGAGAAAGAAAAGCCCAGAATTAAGACACTGTAGAAATATGCCAAAAATAGAGGAGCAAATTGGACTCGGAAATACAGAGGGAGAATGATGGCGACAGAAGGATGATGGGGTGCGACGACTACGATATCTCCATTGCATTTGGGTCATAGCTGCTATGGCCCGCACCGATACTACCATTGTTATCGACTAGCGTTCGTTTGCGGTCCATTCGGTCTTCGTCCCTATCATAATCGGGTCAGTTTGTTCAAGTGTACATTGATATCGGGAGAACGGTTTACCCTGAATCATCACCGTCGTCGTCGTCCTCTCTCTTCCTTCGTGATACTCCATTATTTCGAGTGGGATAGGAGGACACCGCCTGATTTGCTCTGTAGATCGCCTCGTATTCCTGCATAATATTAAATCGATGGTCAAATCACGCGAAGGAGTTGCACACCTTGAGCTGGGTCAGGAACCCGCCGTTTGGTGAGATACAATAGCGCCGATTCTGTACCATGTGAAGGGCATCCTCCCATGAAAGTTGATAGTGTTGCATCACAAACATTACTACGAAAGCGGGGGAGATGCTAATGCCACCTATTACATAGATTAGACCAATAATGAGTTCTTTGCGGAATACACACCATTGCAATGGACCAGTACCTTTCCCCCTCTGGCGATCGCATCATCGATGAACTGCTTAGCTCTAAGAAATGAGAGGATGTCGAGAGGAACAAAGACTGAGCACACCGGGGAAAGAGGCGGATCAGATTCTGCTCCTCGCTGTCTTCGACGTCCAGCACGATGTATTGAAAGTGATCTGGGAAACGCGGCTTGACAGAGAACGATTCCTTCACGTCGCGTATGCACACACTTGGAGGTGAAGGCACATTTCATCAGCTAAACATCTGCAGAGACACTAGGCCAGGACAAGCACATTACATGTGTGTTATTTGCAGTGCCTTGAGAGTATCAAGAGATTTGGAAACGACAAAGGGGCCTAGCAAGAGGCCTGGAAGGATTTCCTGGCATTCACGCCGCATCTCATACCTGGGAAAGGTCGGTTAATGAGGCCATTGGCTGCGGCGAAAGGGCGTACCTCCACTCGACGTCGGCAGGGCCCTGGATAACGTTGCGAAGCTGCTCCTCTGACAGAGGTCGGTTCGAGTAGTCCATGTCCATAGTGAAGGGTGAGAGAGAGCCTGGCGGTAAGCGAGGAAGGACCCTGACCCACTCGGGACGCGTTGTGACTTTTATTACAAACGCAAGACTTCTTTGTTCTGACACCCACCATGGACCTCGACGACGAGATACCGTACGGCCCTCCTTCGTTCTGCGGCCCAGCCTATCTTGATATTCGTTTCCAGGACGCTCGTTGAGCTCACTAATGACAAGGTGCCGCTGACCATCATCTGTGGATTTCTTGGCGCAGGAAAATCGACGTTGCTCAAGTGTGTACCCGAAATTAATTCTCGATTGTCTGCCACCCTGACAGACGGACAGGCGAATCTTGACCGAAAGGCATGGATATCGTATCGCTGTCATCATGAATGAATTTGGAGACACTGCTGTAAGTCGCTGCGTGTTGGCTGTTCACCTTTCGACTTGAACTGAGGAATAGGATATTGAAGGTCGGCAGCATATGAAAATACAGCTACATTATGCTCAGCTATCTTCTAGCAAAAGCTATCAACGTATCGTCTCCCGATGACCCCACTGCCGAAGCCTCCGAAGAGTTCCTCGAGCTGGCAAATGGTTGCCTCTGTTGCAGCATCAAAGACGTAGGCATCGCAGCCATCGAGAAGCTGATGCAGCGTAAAGGTGCCTTTGACTACATATTACTGGAAACGACTGGGCTAGCCGATCCTGGTCCGATTGCGTCTCTATTCTGGCAAAATGAGGAGTTTGCTATGGGAGTGGGCAAGGATATTGCGCTTGACGGCGTGGTATGCGTGGTGGATGCTTGCTTTGGTCAGGAAGTGAGCCACCGTGACTCCCAGAGGCCTAAATCTCATCATATTCATAGCAAATGGAGGAAGACACTGCTGATGACCAAGTTGGGGAAAGTATACGGTACGTCGGCTGAGTTATCTGAGGTGCATTTCTTCTTAATACTTCGCAGGCAAATTGCAGGCTCCGATGTCATTCTTCTCAATAAGATCGACTTGGTCGAGCCTACCGAAGCTGCACGCGTCGAATCCACTGTACGCCGAGTCAATCCAGCGGCACCTTTGTATAAAACCGTGCGAGGCCAGGTTGACATTGGGAGCATCGTAAACATCGAAGCATATTCTACTCGTCCCAAATTTCCTGTACACCACCATGACCACAGTGGCGACCATGACCATCATCCCGAGCAAAACCACTACGAACTTCGAGGAATTTCGAGTTTGCAGGTGACTTGCCCCGCACTCAGCCAGGACAAATTGGACAAGCTGGATGCCTGGATTCGCTCGGTGCTGTGGGAAAATCAACTCCCAGGAGGTACTCAGTCGTCAAGTCTTCAAATTCTGCGTTGCAAAGGACTTGTCGTGACAGATGCTGGGGATCAGTATGCGTTGCAGGGTGTTCGGAGTATGTACGATATGTCGCGAGTCGAGGAAGAAGTCGTTGGGGTTCCTGAACAAGGGAAGCTTGTCTTCATTGGGAAAGGACTGGATTCTGTCGTTAGAAAGAGCCTTGAAGACATCGTAAATTGACGAACTTGTAATTTTTTTGTGATCACTGCCGGAGCCTAGTCCTTATCAAGACAGGAAAAGGTACTTATTCTAAAAATGTCGTGAATTTTTGTTATCTTGAAGTTGTACGCTGCATAAACGGGATGCAGAAAATGTATTGTCCTATTTAACGCGTCTTTCGCGTGCCCTATGTAAGCTGCTTTTCAACGAATTGAAAGCAATTTCTCTTGTTCTGACTCAGTGCTACGGTACCGAACCACGTGCACCCCTCTGCCGCTATGCTCAAGCTCCGTCATGAGTACTCCCTCGGCAGTAGGTTGGTGAACGTCACCTGCGAACTCTGGTTAGTTTCCTTCTTAGGGATAGTTATCAGAATAAAAAATCCTCCTCCTCATCACGGTGAACGAAGATCAAATAAAACGTCGCAGTCTATTTCCGATCAATCAAATCAAAGAAAGTGAATACACAGCCACATCCGAGTCATTTACTTACATCTTTGTTCTCTCTGTCATGGAGGCTCCGGATCCTCAAAATGTTCGTATTATCACGACACTGGGACATGTTGACCATGGAAAGACGACTCTCATGGATTATCTTCTGGCGGCAAACAACATTATCTCTTCACGGATGGCCGGAAAGATGCGGTACTTGGACAGTCGGGAGGATGAGCAAGAACGAGGAATCACGATGGAGAGTAGCGCTGTCTCGCTTAAATTCCAAGTCATGGGGCGAAACGAAGGCGGAGGTACGCTTCTATGCTGGTATATTCGTGAAATATGTGACAGACGTGCTCAGAAAGAATACCGCTATACTACGTCATAAATATGGTTGATACTCCTGGTCACGTCGATTTTTCTGGCGAGGTGTCTACTGCGTCTCGCCTTTGTGATGGTGCGCTCATCTTGGTCGACGTCGTAGAGGGCGTGTGCACACAGGTATGGGATATCTTCATTTATACCAAGTCCATAAACTAAAGGCGGGCAGACCATCTCAGTGCTCAGGCAAGCGTACAAGGACGGACTCAAGCCTGTGCTGATAATCAACAAGTTTGACCGTTTGATCACAGAGCTCCAGCTGGCACCAGTGGAGGCCTATCACCATTTGGCCCGGCTAATTGAACAGGTCAATGCTGTCATGGGCGACTTTTTCGCTGGAGAGAGGATGGCAGATGATCTTCGTTGGCGGGAGGAGCGAGAGCGTAGGTTGGCAGAAAAGAAGGAGACGCACGTTGATGAGACTGAAGCTACCATGAACGACGACGACGACGAATTCCAGGAGAAAGATGACGAAGACATTTATTTTGCTCCGGAGAAGGGGAACGTTGTCTTCGCGTCTGCGATTGATGGATGGGGCTTTCGTGTCGGAAAATTTGCTCAATTGTACGCTGTGAAGCTCGGTATGAAAGAAGCCAATCTTCGCAGGGTGCTGTGGGGAGATTTTTTCTTGGATCCAAAGACGAAGAAAGTTATCAGTTACAAGCATCTCCGTGGGCGAGCTCTAAAACCCTTATTTGTGCAGTTTGTGCTGGAAAATATATGGGCAGTATATGATGCTGTCGTCCTCAACCCGTACGTATATTTCGGCGAAGAACGATACGATGCGCTGATCGAGTCTTATAGGAATATGGAAAAGGTTACGAAGATTACTTCCGCCCTCAATTTGAAGATTCCTCCTCGCGATTTGAGGTCAAAGGATTCTCGACATCTTCTGTCACTCATCTTCTCTCAATGGCTCTCTTTGTCTACATGCATCGTACAGACGGTCATTGATATTGTCCCAGCCCCCCCAATCGCTCAAGCCACTCGAATACCAAAAATGCTCTACCCAGATCTTCCCGAGCCGCCTGTTCAGCCAAAGGATAAGCTTGAAGAGAACCTGTATACAGCCGACTATGGTCCGGATGCGTACGTTTGTGCATTCGTCAGCAAGATGTTTGCGTTATCCGAGAAGGATCTACCCGAGAACCAAAAGAAAGCCATGACTGCCGAGGAGATGAGGATCAGAGCCCGCGAAACTCGAGAAGCCCGACAAGCAGAAGGCGGCGCAGAAGTGGCGCTGTCCGGCGTCGACCTTTCTCCTAGGACGGGAGATGCTAACACCGATGAGCCAAAACAAGATTCAGAGATCATACTGGGTTTTGCGCGTCTCTATTCTGGTACTATCAAGACCGGCGCCACGATCTACTGCGCGCTTCCGAAGTATAACGCCTCATTGCCTTCCACACACCCGCATAACATTAAATATCTCAAGATGGCGACCGTAGAGGGCCTCTATGTGATGATGGGCAAGGAATTGACTGCTGTGAGCTCTGTTCGGGCAGGGAACATGTTTGCTGTCAGGGGTCTTGAAGGGATTGTGTGGAGGAGTGCCACTCTATGCGCACCTGGTACAAATGGCCTCGAGAATACTGCGGCACTGGAAATTTTTATGATCAACCTGGGACGCGTTGATCGTTCTGTGAGTGTGAAAAGTTTGTTCGATACGCGACATACTGATTGGAACACCAGGTACCACCTATTGTTCGTGTCGCAGTAGAATCGCTTCTCCCTGCGGATATGCCGAAGGTCATTAGCGGGTTGAAATTACTTGTACAGTCGGACCCGTCTGTAGAGTCTTTCCAGCAACAGACGGGTGAGCATGTTATTGTGGGAGCGGGCGAGTTGCATCTAGAGGTGAGGTAACATGAACTCTGTGTTATGGTTTCGGGGCTAACACGTGGCCATGTAGAGATGTTTGAAGGACCTACGTGAACGATTTGCGAAGGTAGAAATCCAGGCGTCCAAACCCATCGTTCCTTTTCGTGAAACAGCAGTCAAAGGACAAGGTAGGTACATGTCATTGATTGTCAATCTTGTTTTGACCAAATACTCTCAAGATATGCCTCCGCCAAAAACGTCCGGTAGTCCACGCGGTACAATGAAAGGTTCCAGTTCACAAGGAATCGCAACATTTTCCATCCGCGCGTGTCCTCTTCCCAAGGCGATCCTGGACTTCATTCTGGACAATCTTCTCATCTTGAAGATCTTGGAACGGGATCGTCGGTCAGGGGATTCTGCATCAAGTTCGGAAGAATTCGACCAGGATTCCGTAGACGTGAATGGGGAGATCTTCAGGAAACCGACTGTAAACGCAGAGCAATTTTGGCCCACCTTGAATGGCATATTTAGGAAGGTTGGTGGAGAGTGGGGTGATGTTTTGGATCAGATATGGACGTTTGGCCCTCAACGAGCAGGCGCCTGCATACTGATTGATACGAGGAAGACGGGATCAGTGCGATCGTACGTTCCTCTCCCGTGTGTGATGGTGACTAGGTTTCACGATTGGTTGGTATAGGCTCAAACAGCGTCTCGAGCGATCGACAACAGGAGCAACTGATGTTGATGATGACAAGACACTCTATGATTTTGATGATTGCATTGAAACTGGGTTTCAACTGGCGACTTTCCAAGGTCCTCTTTGTTCGGAGCCGGTCGAAGGGATGGCTTTTTTCTTGGAGGACCTGACCATCGACAGAGAAGGGCTTAGTAAAGAGATCGGTATGTTGAGTTGAACAAATGATGCATGTATGGTACTAAAGAAACGCAGAACAAAACCGATTAGCACAGGTAACGGGCTCAATGATAACATCTGTCAGAGATGCATGCAGAAACGGTCTCCTCGATTGGTCTCCTCGGCTGATGCTGGCTATGTACACATGTGACGTACAAGCGTCCAGTAAGTGATGTCGATTCAATTTATTTGTGATCCGACAGGCCCACTCTTTATTTCTCTCACAGCCGATGTTTTGGGTAAAGTCTATGGCGTCGTTGCGAAGCGTCGGGGTCGGATAGTGGCAGAGGAGATGCGGGAAGGTACATCTTTCTTCACGGTCTCGGCAATGCTTCCTGTAGTGGAGAGTTTTGGTTTCGCGGACGGTAAGAATGACGACTCTACTGCGCTTATCGAAATTAATTGCCGAACTGATAGATATACGAAAACGAACGTCCGGGGCGGCCAGTCCTCAGCTCATATTCAGCGGGTAAGTTTGGAAACCGGTTCAGCCGAGCCTCTTTTTTTCCTGACATATATTCAGGTATGAAATGCTGGACCAGGACCCGTTTTGGGTTCCAACTACGGAGGAGGAGCTGGAAGATTTGGGTGAAAAGGCGGATCGTGTGAATATAGCCAAGGTTTACATGGATGCTGTCCGGGATCGCAAAGGTCTGTTCGTGGACCGGAAGATCGTCGAATTCGCAGAGAAACAGAGAACATTGAAGCGTTAGATGCTTGGTTAGACTCCCCCGTTGAGTATACTTGTATTATCATCATATTGCATAACGCGTTTGTTGCAGAGCTGACCGCAAAGATGGTATCTAGCGCGACTCAGTGCGTGTACTGTTCGAAGTAATAGTACAAAAATATTTTGCTGTACTGTTCAGAAGGCAGCCGGTGATCAGATGAACTCGTGTTTCGTCACGTAGACGCGTAGATGATTGTCCCGATCAGTAAAAGACCGACAAATTTTGCTGAACCTTTCTACGCGTGATCCTTGATTTTTCTCAAGAGCGTCTTGGACGTTTTTATTGACAGCCACCCTCACAGATTGGCCGCGAGGACTCGGATTGAATTGACAGTAACTGTATGCAAGCATCAATACTTGTTGAACGCTTGCGTTGTCTCATGCAACTCGTCTCCTGTAATGCCACGGCGCGTGGTCGATCCAATGCTTGGGGAGCGGGAGATTGTAAGGTACCCCCCCTCAACTATTCTTACTGTTACCTTCCTGGTGAATTTGCGCTTTGTGGGATGAAGAGAACTGATAGATCCCTTGACCTGTTGATGGATACTTGATCAATATTCAGTGACAACGAACAATACTCGGGACGGCCAGCCCTCAGCTCATGTTCAGCGGATGAGTAAGGAAAGCGGTTCAGTCGGGTTCCTTTTCTACCGCAAATCCAGGTATGAAATACTGGGCCAGGACCCTTTCTGGGTCCTAACTACAGAGGAGGACTAGATCAAAAAACATCGCGTAAATACTCAAATTTTCGAGGCATATGAGCAATGCTCCTCGGACCGGAAGATGGTTAAGTTTGCGGAGAAACAGAGGTCATTAGGCGGTAGAAATGTGGAAGTACATGTAGTTTATAGATAATTAAATTCCGGCCCTTGGGTACTCCTGTACCTTCTAGAGGCTAGAATGCGACAATCCAGGGAAAAAGCAAATTTTCATTCCGTCAGGGGAGCTTACATAATGACCTAATCGGTGGTTGATGTGGTCTCGATATTCAGTCTCACGTCCGTGCTAGCAGTTCCTTGTTTGTCTCTTTTACGCCTAATAATCTCGTCGTCGGCTGCTCAGCCCTGGCAGTGGTCCCAGCGCTGAATGGCAGCGGTCGCGGCCCCTATATTCGGCGGCCATCACGCTTCTTTTCTGCCCAACTCGACCCAATCCTCTTCGGCGGCTGTCGGTACCTCCTCCCAGTCCCAGTCCACCCAGATGCAAGACCAGGGTCTGTTTGACGACTACCCTGTTCTTTACTGTCGTGCTCTCTATGACTACGAAGCACAGGATGCGTCAGCATTGTCGTTCCGAAGAAACGATATTATCGAGGTCTTGACACAACAAGCCTCCGGATGGTGGGACGGCTTACTCAGGGAAGAGAGAGGATGGTTCCCGTCAAATTATGTAGCCATAATTTCGGAGGAGGATGCAGAGCTAGCGTTTAGTGGTTCTGATTTCTCGAATACGGACGCCTCGGGGAATAGCAACCAGCGCCATTCTATTGTCGACATATCACACGCCATGATGAGGGGGTCGCAGTCGGACAACGAAGAATGGTTGGACAGCGAGCTGAACGGGGCTGGGAGCGGAGTGGACGACCTGGCAAATTCAATGTGGGAGACAGCCGGTTCTTCCAGCGATTTCTGGATGCCACAAGTAGATCCTAATGGGCAGGTAAGAGTACAATGCTTCCCTATTGTCGCAATAAAGGCTGAGCATAATTAGATATTCTACGTTAACACGAAAACCGGCCAGCAGTCTCGCGACCTTCCGCAGGAGACGGAAGACGAAATATCGGACACCGATCTAGCTGCACTCACGTCGCAGTCCAGTTCGCGTTCCGGTACCAGTGCGAGACTGGCATTCGGGTCGAACAACACGTTCGAGCCTGCCGCAAGCGACTCGGATACTGCTGGCAATATGCCTGGGTTTGGACTCCCTCGTCGCACAGGTACACCGGAACCATGGGTCAAGAAACTCGCGGACGATGGAATGTCCTACTTCTACTATAACAAGGTCGATGAAAGCGTGCAGTGGACGCGACCAGAGGCACCACGAACCCATTCTTCCAAAACACCCACCCAGCCATCACATAGCACGCCTTCCGCCGCACCGCTTCAGCCAGGAGATGCAAATAGGTTTAGCGTATACTCCGATAGCTCCGACATTCAACCCTTCGATCATGCGTCCAATTTCCGGCCAGCTACGAATGGTCATTCTGAGCCATTGCAGCAGCCAGCTTACATCGACTCTCTTGTCATGGAACTCACAGGCGCCGAACGAATAGCCCAGTTGCTTCAGAAAGCATTGGCCCCTCTACCTCCCGAAATTCTGACAGATTTATCAACGACCGCCAAGAATGCCATCCAAGCGGTCGTGGACAACATCCAGTCGAATGGCATCGTGCGCAGAACAGAAGATGATCGGAAAATGGACGAGATGATTCACGCCGTTGTTTTAGCGGTTCGGAATCTCCTTTACGTGTCTGCTATCCCTACTGGTCAAATACCGAACCACGTCCTTCCACGGAGCGCCCATGAGCGTGAGGTTAAAGCCACGCAGCCGACTCCTCCTTCTCCACTAAAGCCCGCTCAACGAAAAGTGACGGCGACATTGTCTCGTCTCGTGCTGTCGGCACGTGCGATGCAATACGACTCAGGCACATCGCTATCAGATACTTTGAATCGCATTGAAGTTGATGCAGACGAGCTCGAGCGTGCTGTCATATCGTTTGTGTTGGAGGTGCAAAAATATCACTCGTCGGCTGCGTCGGAAACGAAGCCGGACAAGCGATTATACGGAGTCTTCTCCACCGCTAACATCGGTTTGGGCCTCGTGGGAGCCGGCGCAGCAGGAACCTGGAGAGGTTTCGGTTGGGTGTCGCTTGACGCTGACGAACAGAATCCGCAGAAAGTTTTAAGCACCGAAGTTGCAAATGAAGTGGGATCCCATGTGGTTCAACTGAATTATCAGTTTGTCCAACTCGGTACCACCCTAAAATCACTGGACTTCGGTGCAGGTATGTTTTAGTGATCTGAAAAGACATTCATACTGATCCCGCGTTCTGTTAGTCCGATCAGAGACGAAAGACCTCATCGCGCAGGTGTCGTCATTCCTCTCTTTTGTCACAAATATCCATATTGCGCGTCATGTCGATATCGACGGAATACGGCAAGAGTCGAATCACGTTCCAAACGATTTGTATGTTCAGAGCGTCGTCAACGCTCGTCTGCTCGTTCGGACGTTAGAATGCGCTGTGCAAGCACTTTATGACGATGCTGCGGCCCTATTTTTGGCATCTCAATCATGGCGGGAAGAAGACATTCATACAGTCTTCGACGATGCAGACATAGTCTCTGCGTCGATCCAGGCCAATTTAGCCATTGTCCAACAATCGCTCGGTGACCTTTTATCGATTGGTCACGACCAGGCAGACATTGGCCAGGGCGACTACAATGGATCGATTGAATGGCGCATGTCGCGTTTGAGCGTCATTGATACCCAACTTGGAGGTTCTGGAGGTTCTGGGCGTCCAGTGTCTCCCTTGCCAGCCGAATTTGAGACCCCTAGTGACGATGTGGTCGACATGGGGTATGCATTTAGCAGACCACCAGCTGCAGACCGCGCCAGCCATTCGAGGTCCCATCATACACCGAATACCTCCATGACGGTTTCTATGAATGGTAATTCCCTGACAGCAGAAGAGACCATGGTTGGATACGAAGACGAAGACGTGCTATCTACATTCCCGCATGATGAGCCTAGTCCGTTCTATGATGAAAGTGAGCCCTTTTCTTTGATATCCCAGTAATGTGTCTTCATCTAAATTATGATCCGCAGCGCAACCGCTCAAGACTCAGCGGAAGAAGAACCTCAAGGGCCTTCTGGGTGATGAGTACAAAGCAGTGCCCGAGCCGCCTCCTGAGCCTCCTGAGACGCCGTGGTATCTACTTCCTAAGTACGATCCAGCAGAGATTTTGATCGATCCCGATAATTCTGTTCGTGGAGGGACTGTACCTGCTCTAGTGGAGCGGTTAACAGCTCATGAACAAGCTGGTATGTAAGAATATTCGGTTGCAGTATCATACTAATAGACATCAGATCGTGCCTTCATCAAAGCCTTTATGATGACCTTCAAGTCCTTTACAACAGTGGACTCACTTTTTGATTTGCTTGTACAGCGCTTCAGGATACAGCCGCCATTAGATCTGACTCCGAAGGAGCTAGAACATTGGACGACATTAAAGCAGCGCGTCATTCAGATGAGGTAGGTCTACTTCCTACTTGTATATCTCATCGATATTGTCGGCTCATTGCTCTCAAACAGGGTACTAAACACATTTAAATCGATGGTGTCAGATGACGATATCCTCGACAAGGAGGATATGCACATTCTGCAGCGTATGAAGGAATTCATATCATCAGATGAAGTGTCCCAGTTTGCTGCAGCGAAGCAATTAATGCTTCACATCGAGAGAGCGGTTAGTGTCGCTAGCAACAGATCTCCACTCAATGCTCAAGCCCTTCTTTTACAGCAAAACGGCAGCAATCATGTCAAAATCGTCCCGGTTAATCTCACACAGGCACCGCCCCCCATACTTCCCAAACAGAACAAGAAGCTAAAACTGGCGGACATTGAGCCTTTGGAATTGGCTCGACAGCTCACTATAATGGAGAGCAGCTTATTCCAGCGTATCAAGCCTATGGAGTGTTTGCAACGAGCACGAGAGCAAAAGACGGAAAATCCCGATAATATCACCACTGTAATTCATGCAAGCAATCGAGTAGGCTACGTTTCTCATTTGCTGTTCGAACTCGCGGACTCATTTTTGTATCAAGATCGCAGACTGGGTCGCAGATTCTATTCTTACTAAGGATGACTCCCGACGTCGCGCTTCAACAGTCAAGCATTTGATTAGCGTAGCTGATGTACGTCTTTTCTCATCATGCCCTTACGCCAGCTTAAAATACTCTTCACAGCGCTGTCGCACGTTGAACAACTTCTCTACCATGATCGCAATTACATCTGGATTGAACACGCCTCCCATTCGACGGCTGAAGCGAACATGGGAGCAAGTCAGCCAACGATACTTGGCTCAGTTTGGGGCCTGTGAAATGACAATTGATAGCAATAAAAATTTTAACAAGTACCGTTCATTAATGGCGACTGTGACCCCGCCCTGTGTACCTTTCATTGGTAAGATGCTACCCGTTTATGTCACAATGCTGTATGTAACCTTCTTTCTAGGCGTATTTCTATCAACACTACAGTTCATTCAGGACGGGAACCCCGATAACCTCCCAGGCGGTCTGGTTAATTTCAAAAAGCGTCAGAAAGCCTCGGAAGTTATCAGTGATATCCAACGTTGGCAGGCCCAATCATTCAACTTCCAGCCGATACCCTCTATTCAGCAGTATATCGACGAATCATTATCTCAGTTCAACGATACTACCAAGGCGACCAGCGACATGTTCTGGGCTCTCAGTTTGGAACGGGAGCCTAGGGAGAGAGAGGATGAAAAGATGGCCCGGTTACTTCAAGAGAGCGGATTTTTGTAGTGTGTTAATAAATTTTCTTTGCATTTATGGACGGGACGGTGTTTTTTTTTGCATTCTGTATTATTGTTTAAGTACTACCGGTCTGTATGCTTGTTGTGTACAGTAGAATAATATGCTCTAGAAACCATTCTTTGGCCGCATCATAGCGCTAGCGTGGTCAATTCAGTGCGGATTTGCGTATGGAGGATATCTAACTATCATACAATACTATACGTAGGACTCTGAATCCAAGCGTACCTGCAAATTTCCTCACGGCGAAAGAACATGTACATAACCATTGAAAATATAAATGTACTCTGACGAGAAAGAATCTGTCAACAAACCAAGCCTAGCACCTTGTGAATAAAGATGAATAAATCAGGCTTCGTCAGGCCTGCGGCCGCCGTGCCGACTCATTCCACTCCACTCTGCCAGGCACAAAAGTCGTATTCTTTTCTCGTCACTCTTCAGATACACGGCTCGAACTCGAAAACATGAATGTCAACGTTTCTTCCTCTGAAACAGATGCTACTCGGGTGCTACACGCAGTTGGCAGGGTTTCTAATTTTGCAGAGTTGTAAAGAGCGTCAGCAGAGGCGTCAAGAGGGGCTGAAAAAGATTAATGGAGCCAATGTAAGAGTGGTTTTGATTTTTTAACCGACCTTCTGTTATTAGCTAGTTAGATTTTTTTTTTCACCTGTTATTCACATTATTTCGCAAGAAAATTATCAACTGTTAATTATAACCTAGTGAATAAATGCCCTCTCGATCGTGGCCCGACGTTAAATAACATGTTATTAACAGGTCCATGAATTATTAGCCCTACCTTACATGATTGTTGAGGAATTTATATCTGAGGGATCCACGTATAAGTGGGAAGTAGTTCAATTTCCATCAAAAGTGTGTATGAGTATATGATGAGAGTTTCCCAGTGCTGATAGAGAACAGAGATTCTCGAAGAAGAGGACAGAGAGAGAAGAGGCTGAAGAGGAGTCAGGATTCAAGGTGGTCACGATAATCACATCCAGTAGCGGCGGACGCCGGGTCCCCGATTCTTTCCTTTTCTTGGATTCATTTTCAAAAAATAACTAAATAAGTCGCTACCTTGCACGATATAGGATTTTCTCACTTAACGGAGTTCAGACATGCTTGAAAAAATCAAAACTGTATATTGTAGACATGCATGAATCTGATCCACTGGTTGGTTGTGGGGAAAAAGTTTGCTCGGTGGCAGCACAGCTGCCACCAGCTCACATTTTCCCCCGCAACCTCAGGCAGCTATGAGGTAAGTAATAGTGGGACTCAGGGACTCAGGGGAAGCACAATTTATCAATAAAAGATTGTCGGGCCAAATTATTATAAGCTACAGCATCGTCAACAGGTGGAGGTTGTTTCCCTTGTGAGCACCAAGCGGTAATAATGGATTTGAAAGTTGAATCCTCATACCAGAAAGTCTGACACTCAGAGTGAGAAGGGTTTTGTGAGGAGTCGTCGGTCCCGGTCAGTCCTGGTACAGAAAAGACGTCGAGCTCGGTTTTGATGAGTTAGCAATGAGAATGATACAGATCAATAGGGAGAAGTCGGAAAGACAGCCACAATGGCAATCAGCCGGCATAGCAGCCGAAGCGTGCCGGATGCTCGCCAATCACTACAGATTTGTAAGCTAACCCGGAGTATAGCCCCTGTCCAGACAGTTTGGCACTACTCACGACCAGTTACGTTTTTCTATAACCCTCTGTCGTTTCCTCATCCTTCGGAAAGAATCGGGGATGTCTTCGGTCCGTCAGACACCTTCGGTGACCCGGTGCCTCCGCTCTCACACGGGTTCATCTGCGGATTATGGTAGTTAAAAGGATTCAGAGCGAATGTGCATATTTGCTATCACTTCGGGCTCATGTGCTAGTAGACAATGTTGCTGCTACCGTCATTACCTCTTACAACGAGCCATCGAGGTCGGTAGGAGTAGTTTACTTCTATTTACCTGAGCTGCATCAGCGGAGATGGCCAATCTTTCCAGTTTTCCAGTTTGAGCTGTTTCAGCAGAGGTGGCCAATAAATCCAGTTTTCCAGTTTTGAGTCCGTCGAATTACCCCACCGCGACCAATCGGGTTTCCCTTTGCCGTAGGATATCTGTGCTTGGTATCCTTGGGGCTATAATTCAGCTGGCAGCCCATCACATAGTAAGAAATTTGACCAATTGTAATCTATACACGCGTTTATTATACTCATACTCAACATCTTGGGTTTTGCATAGCAAAGTGCGGTATAGCTGTCGGCGTAGCGATCGTCAATCTCAAAATTGCATCTTCCGCTACTGTGTAATGCGGAAGTTTTTATCGATGGCCTCTGCAAGCAACTGGTGCACCCTTTCTGTGGGGTGACCGGTATCTGTAGGGACGATGGATGAAAATTGTGGAATTACATGGAAAGACCGGGAGACGCACTGTACCAAAAATATCCAGCAGGATCAGCGCAGGTGCAGTAGCTACAGCCGTCATTATTAATAAGCCAACCTCGTCTTCTAAAGGTGCTCACCCAGTCACGTCATTAAATCCATAGCTAGCAGGTTGGTCCAAGACTGAGTTAAACCACGCGTGTGCGTCAAACATGAGAGTGACCGCGCCTACATTTGCTTCAGAGGAAGCGTTTTTAGTATCTTAGAAGCCTTATACCTTGGTTTCGGCGTGAGAAGAGCTGCACATGATTCCGTAGGGCTGTATTGTAGCCGTCGACGTGACTTTTGAGAATCTCTGCCTTCGTGGCATTTGTATTGGCAAGAGGAGATCGTTCTCCGGGAGGAACATTAATGAAAACGTGTTGTGTTAAACCATTGTCATATGCCGATTGCTATAATCAAAATGTAACTAGATATTTACACGAAGAGCAGAACGATCACCCACTACAGCCCGGAAATAGGAAATCATTTCTGTTTCCCAGAACGCGTTCATATCTGTAATCTGTGCATCATAAGTAGGAGACTCCAAAAAGAACACAAAGAAAAGAATAAAATAACTCACCGTATGATTGTCCACTGTATCTCCAGTATCATTAATTCCTATCCACCAAGCTGTCAGTGTCTCCCAAGGAGGATGCGGAATAACCTCAGAAGCATATACAACCCATTGCTTTACTTGGTCAACAAGTGGAACCGTAAATTCATGATGGCGCGGGAGCCTAGCTCGACTAAATCAGTAACCGAACGCACAGTGGACCGGAACTAACAAATTCGCATCAATATCCGCTCCTGCGAAAGCGAAATCCCAAAGTTGTTTATCACAAGCTACAGGCAATCCACTGAAGCACCCCGTAAGGAATTCGAGCTTGTAAAGGTTCTCATGAGATGCTTGCTTCCATATTGGCATTGTAGGGTAATCACCCAATTTGAGCCTTCGGAACTAGTCTGTTGATGTACGGTATCTATCGAAGCACCACAGAATGGAAAGATAGAGCGTACACTTTTGGGGACTATTTCGTTTGACAGAAGCTCTCCAGGGGAGAAGGAATAATTGGCAGCATCTCCAATGAAGCTATGTGGGCCTACGTTCAGTGCAAATATTCCCGGATAACCACCACTTCACCTAAAATTAACATGACCCGTCCCCTGAACAAAGGTGTACGAATCCCCGAAAGCATATACGTATTTGACAGCATCCCAGTCAAACTTCACTGCGTCATGAATCGGAGCTGCCCAAAGCACTGGCAAAAGTACAAGCGCTCCAAATGATAGTTTCAAGCGGAAGATGGACGACATGACGTTGGTTTAGAGGTCTCTTCGCTGGCATTCTTAAATATCCCTGGAGCAGGTGACGGTCAGACGATGATAAGTCATGACACAGCGGGCCGGTGGCGACATGCGAGGCCGAGGAAGTAGCGAGCAGGAAGCCTAGAAAGACACGATGTTGTGTTGATACGGCTTGTTGGAAAACAGATGAAAGAGATCCTTTTGGGAGATGACATGAATCGCATTCGAAACATCCCCGTATACATCTGACGTCTACCTCAAATCCGATGAGGACCATATAGCAAGCAAAGACAATTAAATTGGGGGTCATGACCGGGGATGGGTTGAGATATCCGCGTTGAACTATATGAATGGCGCAAAAGCAGATACCTGACAAGAAAATGGCACAGTATTATAGGCATTTGTATCAGAATTCATAACTACCTATGAGGTCTGAGGATCGGCCTTATTGATCGTTTGTTTATCCAAATATGATGGAAATAGTTGTAGGACGCCTAAAACTTACAGTCACGTTTGAAATGCCTCGAGCCTCCATTATCATACCCATATATCTGAATATTAGATAGAATTCGCTCAGAAAGTAAACGTCAGGGGTAACCGTCTTATATGAGGACAAGAGGAACGGTTCTCAAGCCGACGCACTGTCGTACTGCAAGCCAGTATGCTGCACACCAGACCGAGGAGCCGATAAGAAAAGAGGCAGGATCAATGTGGTGTTCAACTTGGACCGCTAGTTTTGTTGTATTCCTGGTTATTCGAAGGATACAATGTATGTTCCAACTCGAGAAGATGAGGGATGTCGCGATTCATGGACCTAGTGAATAACTTGTAAGTTGGGAGGACGACATCCGGGATTTCCCCTGGCACCTACGATACGGACCGTACTTCCGGACCGTTGTTTTGCTTGTGGTTTGCTATCTCTTTCCTAGGTGACTCACTAATCCCTTCTGCTTGCCCAAAAAAACGGCGACCCAGGTTAACAGTGAAGGTTACTATAACTTCGAGGTCCCCGGTTAGCGATCTATTGACGCTGTAGTTGCATACTTGTCTCGTGCACGGATTGTACTGTGTCAATGCCTTCTTCAATTCCAGCCACTTGAGTATCTGCTTTGATGCACGCCATTTAGAAGGTAAGCAAAAGATATCTTGTGACTTTAAGGGCGTTTTTCATTTGTGAGTTGGCATAATTGCTTAAGGATGTACAGCTATTTCGGGTACCACAGGCTAGCGTACTTACGTCTTTCTCAGCCTCGAGGATTTAAAGTGTCATGTTTGCTATCCCCGCACCGTTGCAGAGCGAAATCCGATCAATAATGGCACCGGAGGAGACTTCACCGATTCGACTTACGTGGCTAGCTATTCTCTCAGGACGATGGTGGGCTAGATTCGTGGCTTGCAATGCCAATGGAACCCCAGCGCTGCATCAAGTCAACGATTCGCAGGTAAGTAAGTGTTCGAACAGAATAGATTTTGTACTTCCGCAGTTCAAACCGCGCGTCGTTCAAATCTTCCGCGGATCAATCTAACGTCTAACGTGGATCGTCTTGGACTGGTAACTTAAGACTTAGCTTGAGAGGGCATGGCTCTTTGACAGTATAGAAATTAATTGGATCTGCGGCTGTATACATCTTAGTACTCGTTCCTAGCGCTGTTCTTGACGGAGAAGGTGTACTTACAGAACAGGACGAGAACATCTCCTTTCATCGCTTCAGGCAGCTGCTCACACATTTCAGACTAGACTCGAACCTTCGTAACCTCCTCTCACGCCGCTGTATGTAAACGTTCATATCTAAATGAATGTGGTTCAATTTTCTATGGGCATCTGTGCGGAAGGAGGATGTGTAATCTATCATCAAAATCGTGTACTAAGTATTACTATTACTAGATCAAAATGATTAGGGTGGTAATGGGTATAAATGTTCCGAAATGATCCTACAAATACAATGACCATCACCTTAATCTCTCTTGCTCAAAGCCTGTAATTGAACATATTCATAGTAGTCGCCTTTCCGATTGATGAGCTGGTCATGCGTTCCAGATTCACTGACACGCCCTTCCTTGATGAAATAACTAGCCAAAAGATCGTTAGACGTGAGCCTGAAGAACGTGTCTGCACTTACATGCGGTCAGCATTCTGGATTGTCGATAGTCGATGTGCAATAGCGACTGTTGTCCTGCCTTTCGCCGCTTGGTCAAGGGCCGCTTGCACAACCTTTTCAGAATTAGAATCTAGAGCTGATGTAGCTTCGTCCAGGAGCAGGACTTTGGGGTTACGCAGCAAAGCACGGGCGATTGCGATACGTTCTGAACACAAAAATCAGTCAGCTAGTTGCTCTCGGTAGAGGCATACCATAGCACTCACGCTTTTGGCCACCCGAAAGCTGGGATCCTTTCCCGCCAACTTCCGTGTCGAAACCACTACAGCCATATATGAGCATTCCACTTCTACATGAATCAGCGGAGCAGACTCACTCAGGAAGTCCTTGGACAAAGTCCAAGATGTTGGCGTCCCGACATGCGGCCTCGATTTCTTCTTGCGTCACCTCATCGTGAGGTTTGATGGCACCAAGAAGAATATTGAAGCGTATCGTGCCCGCATAAAGAGTTGGCTCTTGAGAAACCAGAGCAATCTGTTTACGGTATTCCTGTACGTTGTACTGTTCGATTGGTATTCCATCCATCTAGAATCAAGTAAGCAAATGTTTGAATACAGACACAGGGCTACTAACATAGATCTGGCCTGCCAACGGTTCATAAAATCGTTCAATCAACTGAATGCTAAAGCACAATAATCAACACGACAAGTCACACAAACAAGGTGGGTAGAACGTACACAGTACTCTTTCCGCTTCCGGAGGCGCCCACAAGTGCGATATATGTGCCGGGTTCCACTTGAAGTGACAGCTCCCGCAAAACACGAATGCCAGGCCGAGTAGGATAACGGAAATGGACGTTCTCCAAACTAATGTGTCCTTGGGCTTTGGCAGGATCAACCTTCTTGCCTTCAGTCGATTCGGCATCAATCTCCGGAATGGAGTCAAGCAATCGAATGATATCACTGCCTGCACCCCTCGCAGAGGAAACATCAGGTACGAAGGAAAAGACATTTCCTGCTTGAATAGCACCAAACATAGTAGACTGCACAACACTTTAGTAAAATATAACAGCGATAGAATAGGGAAGCGTACCATGAGACCAACGAAGAAGTCGAATGTGGAAAATTCCCGCCTCGACACTAAGTCTGCTCCGTACCAGAAAACAAGAGCAATGCAGAAGAAAATCGTGGACTGAGAGAATGCATATAACAGATTGCTCCAGATAGCGGTCCTGTTAGATTTACGAAGTGGCTCTTCCAGACTCATAGCATATTGGTTGCAGCAGTCATCTTCCCGAGTAAGGGATGCAACGGTTCGAATGGCACCGGCGGCTTCGCAGGCAAGTTGGGCAGAGCCTTCATGAGCCTTCTTGTTCTTTTGATCTTTTAGAACAACAACACGCTATGGGTCTAGTTGTCAACAGCGGATGTCTTCTAAGTAAACGGGCTTACCAAGCGAATATACCCCATGGAGACAAGAAGAGGTGTAACCGCTACAACGCAATGAGTATGTGCTCCAAAAGATATCTGTTGGACGTACCAATACCGACAAGGCCGACTTTCCAGATGAAGATTAGACCGAGGATGGAACCCACGATGAGAGTCGAGATACTCTGCACGATTCTGAGTGGGAGTCAGCTGGATACGCTTAATTTGAGAGAGAGCCACTCACGCTGCGAGGGTAGCACCAGCCAAACCAAACACCTTTTGCGGATTTTCACTAAGTTCGACCCAAGCCACCAGTCTACAAGAAGGTCAGGATGCAGGTCCAGGCACTGGGTATAAACGAACTTACGCTGTGCGTCGTCCTTGTCGAAGTACTCAACTGTTCGATTATGAGGCAACAAAACCTTTCGGATAAAAGCAAGGAAACTTACTGTCTTGTCTCAGGATAGCCTTGAAACTCAAGCGACCTCCGTTTCGCCATCACGCTGCAGGCGGAGGATGAAAAGAGGTAATTCTGCATGGCCGATACACAGTGTAGAGACGAATAGCGATGATGAAGAACCTAGACTTGAAGTCAGCGATATTTCTCACAGTAAAAAATGAAACACTGACCAAAGGGCGTTCCGGTCGCCAGAGTGTCTTAGCTCCGAACCTGTAAACGAGAAACCATCGATAGCCTTGGCTAGAACGTATCGTTAATGACGACAGTGCATGAGGATGGAAAGGAGAATCACGCACCATAGACGACGCCGAAAGCCGGATACACCATTCCA
>JAUDZF010000320.1:0-25014 GCA_030407055.1 Armillaria mellea | reverse complement strand
AGCTCTGCAGTAATGCTGGCAACCACATCCCAAGAGGGAACAAGGCTCATCGACAGATCTAGTCCGCGCACGTCTGCCCGATACATGTGTTAAAATATGTTTCGTGTATCTGAGATTGAGCTTACTGGGGCAAGTCTTCTCGATAGCGCCGGGCTCGTCGCCTTTGCAGACAAATTCGTTGTCGAGGCTGATTCCCGGAGTCTCTCCAGGTTCGAGAACTTTTGTCTGATTTTATCGAGATTTACAGCTTCTATCTCGATAGCTCCGCGTGATGAACCAAGAATGACTTTCTCCGTTGATTCAGACCGTGTGGGAGCTCGATATACTTGGACTGCAGTGCCTCCAGGAAAGATCGCCCGTATGATACGTTTGCTGATGGGCGGATGAACGAGCCAGAGTTGGGTATCTTGTTGTGTTTTAATATAGAGATGCGCCTGGAGAGCACACGCCCTTACCGACAGGAGAAATATCGCGTTCCATCTCTGACACCGTCGTGTTTTCCGCGCTCGGGATTATCCCATTCGACACCCAGCCATGTCCCTGTTGTCCACGGACAGGTCCGACAAAACGGATGCTTCCTATGTGTCCGGAGAGGCTGATACGGGCGCCTACGGGAGGTAATTCCATGGTGTCAAAGCCCAAGTACAAATTTGGTGTTTGTGAAGTTTGGTCCGGGGATGCGGCCCGTGAGCCGGAGCCAACAAGTTCTTGTTTTTTCGACGGTTTCTGTATGGAGTAGACTTGGATGCTCCCTGCATTGCATACTTCCTTACTTAGTAGAATGGGCGATCGAACTCCTTTAAGTTAGTCCTGGGTGTTTTCAATTCATCGAAGACAACTTCAAGTTGATGTTATCCGAGTCGTCTTAGGTCTATACATAGTCGTTCTTCTCGTATATCCGAAGGGTATACAATAGCTCTACCACTATGTTCGGATGGTGATGAACTACAACCAAACCGCTTGCTGAGAATTCTATGGTCCAAATGAACTAGCTATAACTCAAATTAATTTATCTTCTCACTCGACAAATTCATATACAAGCAGCCACAAAAAACTGGTTTGGGATATTACTAAGTACAAGTCAGATACAGACTTCGAAGTTGGAGGACAGGCGCTGATAAATTCTCATGCTAAAAAATAAAGTATTATAAAATTACATTACATTACAGTTTCTCCTACAATTTGGACGACTGTTCAAATGCATTAGATTCAATCTCGGTGAAGATATCAAAGTTTCGCTGAAGGACTATTCGGGTAGTCAACTAAGGAGGATAATAAGCGTCGCGACCTAGTATGAAGCAAAAGGCAAAAAATACTTACACCTCCTTTCATGAACCGACACACCGCACGATGCAGACGTCCTTTGGACCCTCCACGCGTCTCGTCTCCCTCATACGTGAGAATTCCCTCTGTTCCACCGGGAACGAAAGATCCCTCGAGTCTCCGAGGATTCATAACCATCCTGCCAAACAGTCCCCGCGAAAGCTGCGCGACCCTATCCCTCTGTTCAGGCAGATTCCTATTTCCCCGCAGGATACTCGCCAGAGTATACAAGATATAGAACTGCGGGGGCATAAAAATGATCTTTCCCTCGTTGAACTCGGCCAATGCGTCATCTGGGTGTATGAAACGCGCTGAAATGACTTCCTGTCCCCCATCTGAACAGGATAAGCAGAGAAGAGGACGGCGAACAAAATACTCACCTGGCTTCGGGATCTGTTCCTGCTTGTGCCCGGAGGAAAAAACCAGAAGACGATGAAGCGCCCGAGTCTAGAAACGCGACGTAAAAGCGGGCATGGAAACGTCTGTGGGTCCACGTTTGAGTCTAACCACATACGGAGATCCCTCGCCAACTCACCGGGGGGCATCAACAGGCGTAATCCACTCCGTGAAGGGAAGCAGGGCGTCGGAGTCTGTACGCACCGAGAGCTGGTTCTCGTCGAGGAATGCCTGGAAGAGGAGTTTCTGGGAATGAATCTCGTGGCGCGCAGCTTCGAGGACGGGACCCGTCGGAAGGGGCGAGCCTGTGACGCCAACCAGCAGACCAGACTCTTCAAAGGTTTCCCGGATCGCCGTCATGGGTAATGAAGTGTCCTGCTTTTGGTCGTAATTCCCCCCGGGGAAGACCTGGTGATAACATGTCATGATGCTGTTCGACCATGGTGGGCAGCAGCTGGACTTACATGTACGCCTGCGAACGTACTAGCCTTGGGGTTCCGATGGACGAGTAGCACTTCATTGCGCTTATTGATAATGACCAGACTAGCAGAGGGCCGTGGCACAACAGGCCGAGAAGAGGACATGGTAGACGAGCAGCGATGAGAAATCCAGAGAGCTCGCAGAGATTCGCAACGAAGCCAAGAACGAGGAAAAGACTGTCGCAAGCCACGAATAATCATCCCGGCGTCTTGTGCCTTCACTTTATTGATCCCTCATTAGATGCAGTCGGAGAAAGGAAGTCACCGGTCCGGCTCGGCATCTTCAACAGTACGGTTTTGAGCGTGGAATCCGTGACAAGTTGTGACAACCATCTCCAGTACAATAAGGATAGTATTATGTGCTACATGATAGTGATGTGCAAGCGACAGCCAGATAGCAAGAAAGTTATACAAGAAACTACACGCTCTGCATTTCGGAACAAGCGGAACGACAGTCACATTCCATCAGGGACGCGGTAATTTCTTCACTGCGTCTTTCCAATTCTGCAAACGCATCAATTGCATGAGGCGGGCATCGTGTCACAGCCTAAGGATACTCACATTATGCTCCAACGTCCTGAAGTCCTCGACATTAGCAATAGATAGCATATACCTCCCCACCTTCTCCAGCTCTCGATCTCTCATGGCCTCTGGTGTATGGGCATTCTTGAATGCATGGATCTTGAGGCCCTGGCCAGGGTTGAGAGCAAAATTACGACTCTGACGGAGTATCGGTCAGTCGGATGGCATTCACGCTGTAGAGGGGAAGACCTACAAGATCATCTATGTGTATAGTATTATGAGCGCCGCTAATAATTCGGATGGAACTCGATGAGAGAATATTGGTGAACGTGCACGGCCACCTACAACTCGGGTATAAGATTCCATATGATCTGCAGCGGCTTGACAGAATGTTGCCAAGGCTTGTTGTCGCGTCGACTAAAGACAGTGAACATGCTCGTTTTATCTAGCACTGCTAGGGGTCAGTGACACGTAGGAAAGTCTTGCAAGCACCTAGAATCTTACCGAATGAGATCTATACATATGTTGAGAACACATAAATCGGGCTTCTGAGAACGCATACACACCTGATAATTACGGCTACCTCCAACCATGCCCAATTCTACCAACTTAGTCTCCAGCCAAATCCAGCTCGTCTGGGACCTGGAAGCAGGTTAATGAATACATATAGTACAGCCGCCGCGGGGGCAGGTACATCCCCAGTGTGTGAAGAAATGAAATCTTGGCAAGTTTCGTTAGGGATACTTCAATGACCTGATCTGCACCTTGGGGAGTACCGCGAGAAATTATCTCGGTTTTCAATGGAAGTGTATTCCAGGGGCAAGGAAGGTCTGCCTCTAATGAAACCAGCCAAGAGCCCATTCACATCGATCGAGATGCACCCCCCACCTCGGCTGCGAAGACAAAACTGAGTATGACATACCATATACAAACTGAAATCACGCGTGAGAATATGCTGATAAGTATCAGGGATGAACGCACTGTCATAAAACGGATAGATCGCCTCCAAGAACTCATGCAGACCAGGACGCGCGCATTCAGCTGGTGGCAGACTTCCAGACGTCAAAGGCTTCGTATCCAAGATCGCTAGCAGACACCTCGTCTCAAATATCACCAATATAATCAAAGAAAATCGCACTATAGTCGATGTCCAATACCAACAGCTTCTTGCCTGGGCGAACCGGATGGATGATATTGATATTCGTCTTGGCCGTGTACTCCTTCACCTTGCGAGCGTTCCGTGGATCGGCGAGGTAACGACTCCTAGCCGTGATGTCCATCAACAAGTCAAGGTCCAAGTCGTTGATGATGTCCGAGAAGCCGTCCAACGCTACAGGTGTCAACGATCAGCAAAGAGTACTTCCTCGCACCGCAGATCGCGTACCCGACGGGTCCTTAATCTCGTCTCCTTCAGGCGTCCCGACGAGCGAAAACTTCTTCCCCGACGCCAGCTTCAAATCGGCGCTGTAACCTCCAATGAATCACAAAACCAACAAAATCCCGCCATCGAACACGTACATTCGCACCTGATCTGGCGGCAGCTTGCCTTTTACGAGGCCTAGGATCTTCTGGCGCCCGGGCGGGACATGAGTCTGGCTGTGAAGGTAGCCTTTGAGGTCGTACACGCTGTTAGCCAAGCATCATTAGCTTGGCGACGATGACGCTGGGCGAGTGACTTACGTATCGGTGTCTGCAATTTCCAGCGAAAAAAAACGCCCAGACCAAGTGAACTGCAGCGATATCCACGTCTCTACGATGCCAGATCCGTTCTGTCGTCGCGGACGGTCAGTGGGGCCTGAATGTGGGCGCTTAGAACATGAGCTGTCCTACCTCGACCAGGGGTTCATCGCGTCTCGTCACCTCCATACCGCCTGCTGGCCCTGACGCTGCATCTAGCGACGAGGTCATGATGATGGTGAAAGAGAAGGAGAAACAGCAAAACAAGCACGTTTCGGCGCGCAAGTGCTGTAGACCGGGCCGGTCCCGGCGAGGTGCTCGGAACCTTGGTTTCTTTCACTCATAATGGCTGTCTTGTTTCCTGTTTTCACCATCATTCCTGGGGGACGCAGGTTATCGTTGTGATTACCGTGATTTGATGGAACGAAGCGCACTCTGTGGGGAAATACAGGTTTACGTCCAAGAATACGTTTCAACGGGACTGTTGAAATTGCCAAATAAAAACTACTTGCCAACGTATCTTCCGTCGCAAAGAACGGTATTCTCTGGCACTCTTCTGCTGTATCACCCGAAGCTTGGGGGTAAAATGACATGTTTTAACGTCTGCTCGAACCTTTTGTACTCTTATGTCGCGGGCGACGGATATAAGTGGAGGAAGCCCATTCTTTCCTGGTGAATGTCGCTAACTTTCTTTAGGTTATACTGCTTCTAATTATCTTTTTCTACTCAGCATACCGGGCTACTTCCGTGTATTCTCTTCTTTAGTCGGCTAGTTCTTTGCAAGCGATACCCTGGCTATACACGGCCTTCCCTCCCTCCTCTACAAGGACCATTTGCAAGCCTGGACATTCAATTTGGAAGACGCCACACTATCTATTGACGAGAATAATGTCTCATTGCTTGGCTGACCACGACGTCAAAACATGTTACCTATGCCCTTTCAGTTCCATTGGCGACTGCTCGGTACTTTGGATCAAGTTTGTACCCTCTTGGACCTTCTGGTTGAAGAGGAATCTGACATTCTGGATGTATATTGTAAGGAGCCCAACGTAGACACCTATTCTTGGCTACGATCGTCACCCTGCAACTCGGACGATACTTCTATTTTCACCGTCATTCCTGGGGGACAGTAGTCTACGGTTGTCGTAGGATTTCTCGCTTATGAGTGGCCGGGCCAATGTATCTCTGTTGTGGTCTCTAGCCATACTCGTTGGCATTCTACTGGATATTCTGTATCGCCATCTGCTTCACAGATTTATGCTGGTCGATACCATGCCACAACTCAGGCCGTCCTAACCGACGACCCCGATCTCCCGACAATCCTCGCTCCAGCCGCTTTCTGGATCAGAAACTTGGTTTTTACTGCGACTGACCATTGGAAGTTAGTCTTGTGACTGAAGAACTAGACGACATCTAATCATGTCTCAGAAAAACGTCAAGTACATCGCACGGCGTGCAGCTACAGCGTTTTGCCCATCACAATCACGAAGCTGAGTAAAATATCATCATTATCTTCTTGGTTGCTCTTGCCTCTGTTCGACCGTTAAGACCGAGTTAACCGTACGCTATCTCTACTTTTATTAGCGTCCGTCGTTCTCTTGACAGCGTCTCAGCGCTCGAAACAATCCATGTATGCTCAATGTTCATCTGCCTCGTTGACTCAATGATGCTGGCTTGCATGTACTCTCCTATATAAACTCATCGAATGGGACTTTCACTCCCAGAGCCGGTCTCTACACTCCTATTCAACCTTCATAAGCCTGGTGCTTAACCTACTACAACATACTACTATCCACCATGCGCCTTTCCTCCGCCTGCTCGTTCTGTATCATCTGGACGCTCTATTCCTTGCTGGCCGAATCTCGGTTAGTGTTCCTTCTTTCATGGAGGGAATTGTGTTCACTTTTTGTTTAGACCACTCAAGTTGGGGGGCGTCATACATGGTATAGAAGGTCTAGCAGGGGATATGACAGGAACGGGAACCCAATCATCCACGCAAGAATGTCTACCCAACCCGTCACCCTCAGCCCACACTCTCGTCCTTCGAAGGAAAACAAGGCTAGGGTCTGGTACTGTTGGAGGCGGGAGCGGTGGAGGCTCTGGGTCAAGCGGAGGCGGGCCGACTGTCAATAGTGGCGGCTCTGCAAAGCCTGGAGGCAGGACGGGGTCCGAGCACATGCACGAGGAAATGCCGGGGACAATACTAGCGTCCCTCTGCTTTGAGCTAAATTCCAACACGTATCGGTCCACCGCATTACCTTGTCATAAAGCTCATCAGTACCCTATGACTGTAGCAATACACTTGTCACTTGTCCTTTCTTCGTAGCGAGCAAGGGTTTTATGCACATCTCTCATCGGGTGTTTCTTCTCTATCTTGTACGTATTTCTTCGTTGCTTTCCCAAGCACCAGAGGATCCCTTTCAGGTATATCAGCGAAATTCATTACGCATCCGGGGCATCACCCACTTGGAACAGTACTCGAAGTGGTAGAGGATAGCTTCTATTGATTCTTGACGGTCGACAACAGCAAGATTGATGCTGAGAAAAACAACGACTGATCGCCTTCAACGAACGACCGGAAAACGCGAGAAAGCCAGCGCTGTCTTGAGTTGTCTAGTGAACGAGGGAAATATGATACGATATTATTACAAGTGATGCGTGAAAATAATGCAATGAATAGCAATCTTTACATGATCTCCACTTGGGCGACACTATCAGCGATGAAACCAAATGCAGCCAAAGAAGAAGATGCTAGGAGAGAATGTTGGTTTTCGATGCAAGAGAGAAGACAATGGAAACATACAGGACAAAGAAGCACCAAGGGGGGCAGAAGGAGCGGTCGGACTTAAAATTTGCGTCGAAGCGTCGTATCTCCAGTGATTGTTTTCGGCAGCTAGAGAAACAGTTAGATTACTCAAAAAGGTAGGAATCCAGCGTAAACGGACCCGCAAGAAGGCGGTCGGAAGTCAGCCCCAGATAAGTCTGAGTGAGCCCCAGTGGTAGAGCGGTGTACGCTTTGGACAACAGCCTAAACGTTCTCTCCCGGAATGATTCTACAAGAACACAGCATCAGCCTTTGTCACACAACACTCATACAGCAATACACACCAGTAAACGTCTGGACCATCTCCGAAAGCACGACAGGGAACTGTGAATCTGGGGCGTTTTCTGTATCCTTCGCCATGTTGTAGAATGCCTCGGCGCGTGCGTATACCTCCCCATGCTTCCTCTCCATAGAGGATTCTAGAAGTGCTGCTAGTGCGGTGGAAATCGGAAGCTTCTGGAGCCGTGGATGCATGCGTGTCAACGCGAAACGAGCTGCTGGTCTTTCAAAGGTCAGGTATGCCGGAGGCGACGATGGACGCTAGCACTCACAGGTCATCGGTTATCAGATAACCTAGAACAAGAGGCGCGACGACGAGCAGTCTCGACACGGGGCTCTCGTCGTCTCCCTTGGGACACGCCGCGATCAGTCTGAGATCTTATGGATCGTTGAGAATCCACTCACCCACACATCCGCATTTTCTGCAACAGAGATAAGTTCCTGCCACTGTTTGTCTGACGCCAGAGACGCTATCTTCTGAAAGGCCTGTTGAAATACGTCCTGCGGGGGTGGTGGGCGTGGTGCTGATTGCTGCTGTTGCGCAGGTTCTGGGACGGTCTCGGTCGACGAGCTCGCTGCTTGCGCACTGGCATTGGCATTGGCATTAGCTGACGCTTCTTCACGCGCAGCGTCCTGTATTTCAATATCTGTAGTCGGTGGAGGGGTAGGGGGTCCGTTGGCCATGACAGTGGAAGGAAGGGTCAATCAATGTGGCGCGATGTTCTCACGGTATACAAACGAGGAAAGGCAAATAAAGATTTGTGCTACTGATAAATCAAGACGACAGCGAGGTTTGCTACATGAGGACGAACCGAAAGCGTTGTTAAACAAATTGATACACATGCCGATGATACCACAAAGAAGGAGAAAGCGTCGTAAGATACAAATATCGTTGTAGGGAAGTTGAATAAATTTAAGCAATTAGTTGGTAAAAAGTGCGAATGCGTCGAAGAGGATTGGTATCAGTGCGAATATCAATGAGTTTTTGAGTTGCATTAAAAAGCTGTTGCAAGTTGAGTCGTCGCGAGGTGTAGGATTAAATCCCGAAAACTTGATAATCGTATTCGACGGCTGCGCCCCAGAAAGACGGGACACATGCACCGATCTCAAACTCCCCTGTCGCTCCGAGCCGGAGCGCCTTCACATCGGAGGTGCCAGCCGCGTTCCAGGTAGCGAGACCGTTAACGTTAGGGTTGCCAGAGTGCAAGAACGCTTTATAGCGTTGCTGCATCTCTGAAATGAGTTCAGCCTGGACTGAGGAAGGGTTGGGTACGGTCCCGAACTAACGAAGGAGTGAGCAATGAGATAAGTTGCAGAGAATAGGAAACCGTACCACTATCTCGATATCGTCACGATGGCACACCTTCCCGTCTTCGTGACAGAATTCCACAAAGTCGTTCAATGGGTAAGACGCGCCGACGGTATACAAGCCGACATACGCCGTGCCTCCGTTACTCACCCAGTTCCTCGCGAATGTCCATTTAGCACATTTCCACATATAATCTGTCCCCAGTCTCTCCAACCTGATTCGCGTATCATCATCCTCGTCCGTGGGAGTGTAAAAAGTTGAGTTGTCTATGATCGCCGTGCGCTCGTCTCCAAGAAACTGATCGGCAAAGACGTCAAAGAATACACCGCTGACTTTTTCGGTAAAGGTGCCATAGATGGTGAGGCCGGCTTCGTTGAGTACGGAAGTGATGAGGACGGGCTTGCTCACCGACGGGAACGCGTCGGTGGAGTCGAGCGGGGACGTTATCAACGTGTTGTCACGAACGGGTCGAATAGGTTCAGCGGTCCCTGTGGACGCGTCGAGGGAGGGAGCATTGCTAAATAAGGTCGACTGTGCATTGAGAATGTCATCCAACGAGAGAGCATCCCAGCAGGCCGTGTCCGAAGCCCCACAAGAGATCAATCCGTTGAAAGAACTCTGCAAGGTCTCCTGTGTGGTCGTAGAAAGGAACCCAAAATTCTAGATCCAAAAAAAGGATTTGCACCACCGATAAGCCGAAGAAAAGGAGGCGCGTACCATCGGGTCTGACTGTAAGATAGCAGACTGGAACAAGGACGACGCCGATGGCACGGCGAGCAAAGCGCGAATCAAATTGGCACCACTGCTTTGGCCTGCCAACGTGATCTTGGAGCTGTCACCGCCAAAGGATGGCAGAATCGTTTGCAAAAACTTCAATGCGTTGATGACATCCTTGACCGCTAAATTCGTTGCCCCGTTAGGAGCCATAAACCCGAGCTAAAAATGAAAAAATAAGTATACGAGCAAAGGGGGGAAGAGGGGTGCTTACGCCTCCAAGGCGGTACTGTATCACAGCAACAATGGAATTCGTCGTGGAGGCAAGGTTCGAACCGTCCAAACCTTCGTCACCGGCAGATCCTGTGATGAATGATCCACCATGTACCCTGCCCAGGAGTTAATCAATCAGCCCCACTGGCATATGATGGATAGACAGTTCTCGCACCACGTAAGCGTAGGAACATTGTCAGACACAGTGAGCGTAGCAGGCACGTAGAGGACCATCGACAAACAGTCCTCCGAATATTGCGACGAGTCCACATCCGACTGCGGGCAAGCCAGAGGCATAGCAGTCACGTCTGAAGAGTTATTGCTGCTCCCACATACGGATTTCAGGAAGCGCAAAGTGAAGCAAAATAAAATACGCACGGGAGCTCCCATTCTGAAACGATTCCGGATTCCTGCCATCTCTCTGCGGAGGCGTACTTGACGGGGAACCTGACCGCTGAGCCATTAACAACCCCTTTGGCGGTGCCAATACTTGTCGTGACCTCTGTAGCCGACTGTGTATCCCGAGGGCACAACCATGGCAACAAAATACAGAAGATGCCTCCGCTGCCCGGCTTCACGAATATACTGTGGTGATTGCTACCTGGAAACCCCGGAAACGGAGCAGCAGCCGCCAAAGAGAGGGCCGACAAGACGAAGATCAACGCGACCATAGTCAGAGAGAAGGACCTAGGATTACGACACCGGGCTGTAGGACAGCTGGTGGGGAAACGAACCGCGACGACGCGGAGAATTTTATATGCGGCTTGAACCTGTCAAAGGCCGCAGAAAATACAAGGCAAGGCACTGCAGGCCCAGGGAACTGGAGGTGAAGCGCTCGGGACATCAGAAATATGAGGAATTCGAAGTGATCCAGGAGACAACGCGCGCCATAATAGGAACCCCATGCGGACGGCGCCGTAGGTCTTTTTCTCCTTCCTGGTTACGGAGCCTGGCCCAGTCAGTCTAGCACGCTTATTGTGTTGACCCTCCTGATTCCGCACGTTTAATTATCGCTGTAGACCGAGTTAAGGTGTCTAATGATTCCTTTATTGTGGATCCAAAAGCGCATTGGGTCCCCGGAACACGTCGCTCAAAGTGGGAGGATGAGCACATGTGTACGGCTGATGGTTTCTCATCATCAATGAAACTGATATCCTGACTGAGGTTGACCGACGGGCCCCGAAATAGCCAGTGGATGTTGGACGGCGCTGCGATCAGCGACGTTCAAATCGAGAGACAAGGCCAGGGGACAGGCACGAAATAACCTATAGTGCTCTCGAAACAGAATAATACGCCACGGCATTGAAGCGTACAAAGGCATGCAGCGAGCCTGATGTCGACACGCAATATTAAGGACTTGAAACAATTATCAATATCACAAGAATAGTCAAGGAACGACCACATCTTGCAATGGTCGACGCACGCGCCACTGATTTCCAGCTCATATAATTGTTACATAAATCATAACGTACCGGCAAGGCAGAAGTAAATGATATATTGACCAGGTACGCTAGGGCCGCTGCCATCACCACGTATTAGCCGCTACCAAATAACACTACTGAAATTGCGAACCAAAACTCCGATTGTTTGCTGCAACCCAAAGACCACCAAATGGAAGTCCCCGCTAGCCAGCAGCAAAGAAAAAGAGAGGCCCACCCAGCCAGAGTGGCCAAAGTAGGACAGGAAAATATTGAGACGATGCATAAGCCTAAGCCTATACAAGCCGCAGACACCCTCTGCGGACAGGATCGCCGTGCTATGAAGGATCCCTACGGCCCACAAACCCGGGGATGTGAAGGGGCCTGTGCCATCAAGGTAAGTATGAGGTGTTCACTTGCTCGCCCTTGCCTTTTATACCGAGCCCTTGCGCACGGACCACACATTGATGACGAGTGATCGCCCTGTACCGGGCCGTTTCAGGGTTTGCATCGACGGTCACGTAACGCTGTAGTTGAAATCTACCCTCGTTGCCTCATTCTCTAAACGCGCGTAGCTTCATGGAGACTTCGAAACCCGCGCCATCCTTCCGAAGAAATCGATTGGGCAATTGATCTCGAGGCTGGAAAGGATCTGACTTGCCTCCGAACGAGGACGTAGATGCTTGACCTTGCTCAAAAAACAATTTTGACTGAAGTTGCTTTGGAATTGGAAGTGTGAGTACCCTGGTTCGGTTTAGTCTCCTCTGTGGATTTATCGTCGCGTCAGGCCGACCCACCACTTCTACATCGATACGATGTGTTTGGATTTGTGGTAGCTTGCAGGAATTTCAGACCCGGTCCAAGGTTACAGGTTCAGCGGAACATGGTCGGCTACGCAAAGCAGGTGGAGTGGTCTTATGAAAAGAACGCCGGACACTGGAGAGGAGACATGAGAAGCTACTTTCGATGCACCTATTGGACGATGGAAAAGGATGGATAAATGTCGGACCCGACCATTGCATAGCATGGTGAGTGACCGCTCCACATCTCTCACCGTTTATTCCTGTGCTCAACGTGGGGTACTTTCGATATCAACGAAGCAGGTTTTGCTCCGCTTTGGGTTGAATATTTCTTCCGGGCCAGAGACAGTACTCGTGGTAAGTAATTTAACAAACCAATGCGCTGACTATCGACGAACTTGGTTAGATTAGAGCAAACGGACTGTGTTTTGGCTCGGTTTCTGTAGAGACTCGGCGCGCGCAATGCTGGCAGTCGCGGTTTCTCGTGTTGGTGGTGGGACTTGCAAGCCTCTGTTCGTCCCTTTTACCCTGACCGGCCTGAAAGCCATGCAGAAAATGCTTTCGGAGATAAACGACTTCTCCGCCTTGAGGTTGACGTCGAGTATACCCAAAATTCTTGTTGAACGATGGAACCGGAGAGATCGAGAAGCAACGGAAAGCAAGGTCCACGGATGTGAACCGGATCATGAGGTCCATAATCGTCAGCGGGCCTGGGTTTCTATTTAGGTACGCTTGCACTTTCTAAGATGACTTGGGTATCTGAGCTCTCGCCCAGTTCCGCCCCTCCTTGACTCTCCCTGTAGAGCACATTTACCTGGGGATACTTGGAAGATGTCAAGCAGATGTCAGATGTGTACTATCTCGCTTTTCCGAATGACAGGAAATTCACGAAATATCTTGTCTATGGCGTTTACATCGTCGAGTTCGTGCAGACAATCCTCGTCACCCATAGCACGTTGTCAGTGTTCGGGTATGGCTTCGGAGAGATGGATACCCTCACTGCCAGGAACTTCAATTGGCTCACTGTCCCCATCATGAGCGCTGTTGGTACGTGCATCGTCTTCTACTTGTTTTCCGTTCTTACCAGAATACAGCTTCTTGTGTCGGGCAAGGTTTCTACGCGTTTCGAATACACATATTATCAAAGTCTCAAATTGTCCCGATATTCATCGTCTGTGTTCGTCGCCGCCCAATTTCTCTGTGACAGTCTAGCTCATTTATCTACAGTTAGCTATAACCAGCTCTGCGGCAGCTATAACCACAGGTATCTATGCTCTCGAAGCAGGTAGCATTGTTGAACTCAACACGAGGAAAATTTCTCTATCGATTGGGGTAGGTGTGGTGTGGTGTGGTGTGGTGTACCGGCACAAGGTCCCAATCAGGAACGGCCGGGTCCACAGCCCTAACACGGCCAAAGCCATGTCGCTGTGGCCACGAAGGCTCATACCGTTGTGATCGCACGGTTGCGTACGTCTCGCGGAGTAGAGACACATCGTGGGGTTATGGGGTAAATATACGAAGTCAAAGATCTTTTAGAATATGGACAAATTTTACAGGTACGATGCAGGACAAAATATAGGTACAGATACGAAAGATATCATGAACATATTTTGCGAAGGAATACAGAACATCAACATTGTCGCCCTCTACCAGTCGCATCGCTTCCGATCTCGAAGGAGCGGATTGTAAGGATGCAGTGAGTGCATGAGCAGCGAGGTGGAAGACTTTATCTCGAAGTGCTTCGAGCTTTTCGGTTCCAGTGCAATACAACAACGCGTGGGCATCATCTTCCACATCAGTCTGGCTAGCGACATAACTGGCGCTCACGAGGAACAGGAGGGCAACGACGTTTATTCCATCTAAGAACCTCGACAGCGAGTGTATGTGACGAAGTCGAACCGGTACGAGGAGATATGTGCGGAAGGACACCACCCCGATTCCTGGGAGTGGGAACTAAGCGAGTGTCATTCCAGATGTGCGATGGTGCAAAAGGGGAGCTTTAGGAGAGGATGCAATGAACAGCTCATATCTTTCAAGCATGTACATGATTGCTGAACAACATCGATAATGCTATCCATATCGCATGGGGACCAGGCACGGGAGAGATCAAGGGTTATGGGATGGCGAAGACGATGAAGGCATGACAAAGATCGACGAATATTTTCCGTTCCTAGAGCAGGTATCGCAACGTGAGCGTCAGCCTACGAAACTTGATGGGCCACATCCCTGCCTCTGAAAAGAGCATTGGGACGGGGGACCGCTTAGCGATGCCGAAAAGGCGACGAATCCATGTCTTCTGAACCCATTCGAGCTCGGACAAAGAGCCAAGGTCGATGGAAGAAAGCGTTCACGGACTTGCGCGCCTTCGATGCTTTGATATAGTAATGCTCCTTGAATATAGACCTGTCCGTGGATGACAGCGTAATTTCAACATATAGACACAAGAAAGAGGATGACCCCCGACTGAGAAGGACTTAAGGTAAGGAGTGCCTGCAATCCAGATTTTGGTCTCGTCATGAGATGTTGTTATCGGGTTCCTCCGGCACCAATCGAAGAGAATATCAAGCTTCGCCTGTATGTAAACCTTGGGCTGAATTCGAAAACAAGACGTTGAACAATGTCGTGGGCCTGTTCGACATGCGACATGGGATGATTTCCGATGACAACGTCATCAGGATGAGGTCACAACTTGAGAAATCCGAGAAATAGATACACACACTCTGCCAATGACGTCGGATACTCGTCACTGACATCTGCTGACAGTCGGACCTGAGACAACACATTACAGCGAGGGGAGCACGACAATGTGGAAGTGAGAGCAGAGATCGGCTAACGGAGAATCATGAAGAAAGAGGAGAGGTCCAATACCATACAATGTGCAAACCAATGTTCAAACCAAAAAACAGTATGACCGGCACGATGTCGTAGCCCATGATACACAACAATACGCAGGTCACGAATAATCACCCAAAAGCAGGAGCACTGAATGGTGGACTAACAGTGCACTTGCAGTGACGTTCGAGCCTATGACAGCTACCAAAACCAGGTCTGAGAGCTGCAGGGCACCAAGCGCATCGTTTCCTGCAGAAAGGGCACACTTGGATGCAGATCAGAGGCCTATGAACACAACGATACGCAGATCACGAATAATCACTCATTAGCAAGAGCACTGAATGGGGGACCAACAGTGTACTCGCAGTGATGTTCGAGCCCATGACAGCTACCGAAACCAGGTCTGAGAGAGCTGCAGGGCACCAAGCACATCGTTTCCTGCAGAAAGGGCATGCTTGGATGCAGATCAGAGGCCTATGAAAACAACAATACGCAGATCACGAACAATCACTCATCAGCGAGCACACTGAATGGCGGACCAACAGTGAACTTGCAGTGATGCTCGAGTCTATGACAGTTGCCGAAAGCAGGGCTCAGAGGGCTGCAGGGTACCAAACATACTGCTTCCTGCAGAAACAACATGTTTGGATGCAGCTCTGAGACCTATGAATGCTCGAGGTCCAACGTCGGATAGGTCCAGGTAGAAGCAAAAAAAACGACGGTGCAAAAGCGGATACAGCGTCTCGAGAGAAATAGCCTCTTGTTGACGATAGCGTGGTTTATGTATCAGATTTGCAAACGCGAAATGCGGGAACGACTGTATCAGAAAGTGGAGGAGATGGTTGGGAGTTATGGAAACTCCTAGCACACCGGTATCTTCTCTCGATGCCAAAGAGTTTCCACCGCATACATCCTCTCTGCAGTACTGCTATCCGACGATGACATTCCGGGAGAGTGGGACTTTCGAGTGCACGCATCGGATGTCTCTATCCACGAGCGTTGTTGCAGCAGAAAAGGCCCATATGTGGACTGCACGAATTCATCATCTTTCGAACGGCATGCTGGGACAGGGGGGAACGGGCTTGGGAGCGAGTGGTGGTTGTCAGGTCAAGGCATTTGAGGGCGAACTCTCCCAATAAGCAAGCATCGGATTCCTTTATCCAGAAGTATGGAACTCGTCGCCCGGCAGGACTCACTCGGGAGCAGACTGAGACTCGATGGGGAAAAGGCTTTCGTAACGGCGAGGTCTGTTCGAATTAACGAACTATTGCGAGGAAAAGACGATATGGCTGGCGAGTACAGGTGAATGGGATAAGACGCTGTAATAGAAATGCTTTCCCACGTACTCTATCAGGTCACACTTCGTTCATGTCACAGACTGCACCGAATTTGGGGCCTCGAATTTGAATTCACCGAAGTCGCTTCCTTTGTCGTCCTTTGTTCAACTGTTGCCTTTGTTTGTTTCCGGTATCTTTATGATGCATCGATTACTTCTTCGATGGCGCTTAATGTGCTTGTCGCCTTAGGTTTCTTATCAACTCTCATCATCTCCTCCCCTTCACCATGAATATCGCTCTGCACTTTCTTCCAACGACCGTCAATGCATGGGACGTTACCAGATCACTGGCCGAGGTCCTTCATTCCGACGAGTTTCACCCTGTACACGAGAATGAACGTCCCCTCAACTTCAAGGTTGAGTTGAACCCGAGCAAATTGGGCGGTGTTCGCAACGACGGCACCGGCTTCTTACAGCTTCCCACAGAAGCGATTGGCCGAAAGTTCCTGAATTGGGCAAAGGAAACTCCTATACGAATTGGAGGGAAGAAAATCAAGATGTACCCAAAGGGTTCTGTTTATCGCGACGTCGCTATTATACTGCAAAGGGCGCCCTTTGTCAATCCTGATATTGAAGAGGAGTGGGAGGACAAGTGCCACCAGTTGGATGTGAGGATCCGTGTTGACGTCATTCAATTCGGCGTATATTATCGCCCTTCGTACCCCACTTCCCCCAAACAGCGTCTTGCGTCGCGCGCGTACTCAATTGAGTGGGAGCGTGACTACGCCGTGAACGGTGCTGCCTGGTTGGAGTTTGAATACGATCACAAGTTGATTCGTATCACTGTCAGTCATTCTTGCATTTATACGGTATTCTTAAGTTTGACCTCGTTCCTAAGCTTGGCAACGAGACCACAGAGACTGAAGGACAAACAATTGCCATCAGTTTCTCTAGCATCAATAAGATAGCTCTCGGTTATGATGGCAAACCTTGTACGCTTTTTCATAGATCGTACTCCCTAGTGTGGTATTTCTAACATCTCTCTCAGACATATGCTTCGACACCTTAACACCTCCCGTCTTTGAAGCTATCAACTTGCACAGAACATCAGACGATAACAAAACTGATAAGAGCAAAAACAAGCACCGTGTCAGCTCTCTCCATCCTGGGCATGCAGCCGTTTCACAATACGCCCAACATCTGCGGTTGCTGCTGTACAGCGATCCGAATTCTGATGTCATCGAGCAGTTCAAGAACCTCTGCGTCGTAGCTGGGATAGCGACCAATCTTATCATCTCTTTTACGGGACCCTGGAACCTGGAAGCTTCCAAACAAGGGTTCTTCGAGCAAAAGCGACTTTGGAGATTGCGAAAGGACATTCAGACCTTTAAATGGCCCATCGCGTCCCAATTGGAGTTGTTACTTCATGATTGTCTACTTATCACGCCCGATGTCGAGGCCCTCATACCCCTTGTGAAGGAAGCTTGTCGCCAGCATCCTAGCCAGAATGATGACTACGTTGGCAGTCTTTTGCGGAGCTACAGCGAAGCTCTAGCAAATCGTGATGCTCGTGAATCACCTCTGGACTGCTTCCGTCGTGTCAACCGGGAATTCATCTACCACAAACAAAACCTTTCCTCAGGACATTTCTTGTGCTACCACGTCACCTTTGCGCCAACTCGTATGATTCTGGAGGGCCCTTATGCCACCCAATCCAATCGTATCATCAGAAAGTACTCCGAATACGAAGAACATTTTATTCGTGTAGACTTTCGCGATGAAGATAGACTGTCATATCGGTGGGATCGCCAAGTTGATGGGAGGACTTTTGTTCGTGAGCGAGTAGGTCGCACTTTGAAGGAAGGGTTCGAGCTGGGAGGCCGAAGATTTGAATTTCTGGCCTATTCTTCCTCAGCATTACGCGAGCATGCAGTATGGTTCATCAATCCCTTCCGATTCCAGGACCCGGATACTAAACACATATTTTATGTTACCGCGGAGTACATTCGGCACTCTATCGGGGACTTTAAGGGCACCCCACTTATGACTCAGCCCTCCAAGTGGGCAGCGAGGATTGGCCAAGCTTTCACTGCGACGGATCCTTCTGTCAAAGTCAAGCGTGAGGAATGGACGGAGATGCCTGATATGGGCACGGAAGAGAATTTGGCCAAAAATCAATACTTACATACTGATGGCGCGGGCACGATATCCAAATCTCTTGGAGATGAGATCTGGGCATGTCTTTGCAAAGGTCGTCGAGATCACGGTGAAAACGCTGTTCAGCCTTCTGTCGTGAGTGTCTTACTGTTGTTACTTTTACGATGACATAGTACTGAATGACGCATGCAGTATCAAATCCGGTTCTTGGGATACAAAGGCGTTGTTGCTGTTGATCTTGAACTTGACCGCGACCCTAACGGCATCAGGATGAAACTGAGGCCTAGCATGAGAAAATTTGAAGACTCCCGATTGGCTGAAGCAGATATAGAGATTGCTCGGGCTTTTGATAGACCTAATACGTCATATCTCAACAGGTCAGAGTTTTCTTTCGTTCTTTATCACCGGATGCTGACTTCCTACATTAAGGCCATTGGTGATGATTTTGGAGGACAAGCAAGTCAGAAGGGACAATCTCCAAGAATTGCAGGATAACGCGGTCGCTGATACTTTGACCATCGATGACTCCATAAAGGACTTCAACAGTATTCTCAAGGATCATTCCCTAGGCTCCCAATATCGATTATCATATATACTTGATAAAATTTCCACCCTAGGCTTCGATCTTCACCCTCAGGGACGTACTCCCGGCATCGATACGCCCTTCTTGAAACAACTACGTCAAGTCGCCAAAATCGACGTATTGCGAGACATCAAACACTCAGCCAGAATCCCAATTCCTGGAAGCTATCTGCTGGTCGGTGTACCAGATGAAGGGCCAGCATACGAACAAGACGGATACAAGAACGTTTTCACCTTGAAACAGAATGAAATATATGGTCAGTCACTGATATTTGGAGCACGCTCGCTGGTATCCATCTTATTCTACGTTACAGCTTGCGTTCAGAAGCACCCCGGAGATGAGCCAGAGTGGATTGAGGGTCCCTGCATCATATCTCGCAGCCCGGTGGTTCATCCAGGAGACAGTGAGCAATTATTAACATTTCAATGACCACATTTTCTGATACTCATCAATAATAGTACAACAAGTTATAGGTGTCAAGCCCCCTGACAACAAGTTCTGCGCGTTTTCTCATATCCGCAACGCGGTCGTCCTTCCATCCGTCGGTAGGTTCCTTCTGCCCGGGCCGATACCAGCTTCTGAATAACTCTGTAGGCGGGAGGTCCTTGGCGTCAAAGCTTGGCGGTGGTGACTTGGACGGGTTCGTCACGTTCGTTCCAGAACCTTGCCCTTGCTAATCGCGTACTGTGGAACCAGTGATATCTATGACATCATCCCCAACCCCGATCTCATGCCTTCAAATTTTGATGAAGCTGCGTCTTATGAAAGCGCAGGGACTTACGAAGCTCTGGATGAAGATGGTAAACCGAGAGAATGTGATGCCAATGACATCGCCGACTTCATTGTTGAATACATCCTCTCAGATGTTCTCGTATGTTTTTTTGTCTCGACAGGAAAGTCTGTCTGCCTGTTAACTTTTCGATAGGGTCTGTTGTCAGATAGATTGCTCGTTATAGCAGGTGAGCTCAATGTCAAAGACGTACTTACGGTGTTATCTAACCTTCCTCGCATGATACAGATCAATCGTCTGTAGGTATATTTCACGTGTTCGACCGTTGCTGCCTCCTTATTTTTTTTTAAATCTCAGGATGGAATTTATGACAAAAACTGCGAATGGTTAGCGGGACTTTGCGCCCAGGTCGGTCAGGCATGGTCAATTTGGGGAGTTCTACTAAGAACTGCTTGTAGGCTGTCGACTATCCTAAGCAAGGAATTCCCGTTGACATTGAAAATGGCAACCTACCGCGCAAACTTATTCGGTACAACCCCGACTGGCATGCCGCTGAGGTGGTCGATCCACGCTCGACAGATTACTATGATTCAATTCGGGCCCTTGGATACATGTTCCGCTCTATCAAATGGACGAATCCCGAGATGCTGCCCTCTGACACGCCTACTTCAGACAAGCACTCTGTTTCATTACTTTCCACGGACCCTTTATCGGTGACACTCAGGACTTACATTCAGCACCAACTTTGGCCATACATTGAACCTGACGGCGAGTCCCGCGAAAACGGCAGCCCTCTTCCGTCAGTACGAAAGTGAATTACGATACATCTGTGCCACGCACACACTCTCGAACACTCCAGGGGTCAGATTGTTGGAAGCCGAAGTCGTCGTGGGGACAATTCTAGCCAAGTGCACGCAAAGGAGGTGGAGGAAGGATCGTATGTGGCGCATGCGTCATCACGCTTCGCAGCTTGTGAAGGACATAAAACAAGTCTTGCTACCTCTCACTGCCCCCCAGCTTGAATTTAAGGAGGTAGTCCCCGCAGAGACGTACGGAGACGCACTGGGACTTGCATGGGAGACCTGGGACTACAGTCTCCGCCATTCGGACAAATTTGGGGCAAAGAGTTTTGGTTTGATTGCACTGGGAGTGATATTTGATTGTCTTGAGAAGCTCGATGTCGACATCAAGCCAGGCGCTTGAAAGTGTCTTACTGTATCCGTAGTTACTAGTCGCATATGATTTGTTGGATCAATACCTCTTTCTATACTGCGTTGCTGTCGTCAATCATGTTTTCAAGGACTGAGGTGCGCCTTGAGACCCCACATATCTTATGATGCTTTTGTTTCGGTTCCAGGGTGCCAGAGACCCCACGTAAAGCATAATGGTTAAGGGCAAGATCTAATTCTTCCACCTCATCCAGGAACTCGAGGGTTGATATCCTGCGTACCAATGAGCTTAGGAAGCAACTTCTGGAAGAGTAGAAATTGGCACCTATTCAATTTTGCTCGACTGATATATTCTGTTTCCCTTCGTCATGGGATAGAGAGAGCCACTGATTGACAAGATCATCGCCGCCCGAGTGAATACTTATTGCCAACTTTTGGATCAATTATCAGATGTATAAATATTCAGTTAGAAAATCCGATGAGCGTTACACCACGAGAATCACAAAACACTTATAAAAGAGATAGGCTTAAAGATGATATTATGACATAATACATGCAAATGACTGCCAGCGACTTAGCTCCCGCCACATCGTATCTGGAACCTCCTCCACAATTTTTCGAGCCGCCTCGAGTCTCGCTGCGTCAGTCTTTTACTTTTTCGATATTAGTCTCCACTAAAGAGATTCACTAGGTTACTTCCAAAGCCTGTTTACGACACCGTTGTTTCTGATGATGAGGAAGATATCGTCCGGCCTTCTGCTCCTTCACAGTTGCAACAAGTAATATCTACATGCATTCCCGTTCCGTCGTACGGACAACGTCAAGGATGGAAGCCCACTAGTCCGAAGGATTACGGTACGCTGGTCTTGCTGGTAATTTATCCTGTGCTGATTGTCGGCCAGGCGATGGTGGTGCATATCCGGAGTGTCATGTAGCGCAGTATCCGTTGGAGATGGGCTGGAAGAAGGTGTGTCTCTATTTCACCGTGTGAAATGATGTATCTCATCTAGTTCAGGCTTCGTCAGGGAACACACTAGCATTGCAAGTTGACGGCGAAGGCAACGTCTGCTACGATGCAATTGCTCACCAAGGGCAACGACCCAACAAGCGTATCCAATCCCAATCCAAAGATCTCGTCTCTCGTCTCCACCGCAAAGACCCTGAGGATTCGGACTGCACAATGGAACGCCCTTCTGAAGAGGAAGTCCAGGCGACCGCAGACAAACACGCGCGGCCCTCGAGAAGCTCGTCAACGGAAAAAATCAAAGCCGCACAACCGAAAAGCGTTCCAGATAGTCAATGGAAGACGTCGTTTATACGTTATACACTGGGCAATGTAGTAGGGTGTGCTGTTGGAAGGACTTTTCGCCCGACGTGACTTATCGTTGTCTGGCAATCAGGACCCAAGAAGCATGAGTAAGTTCTTTCATTGACTTGTATTCACGTCTGCTCATCACTTCAGTAGCTCGTCCGTTGCATACAGAACCACCTCCATCGAACGACCATCTTAAGGCGGGCTCGATTTTACTGTGACACGAGGGTACAGCGACGTTGGGGGGCGAGCTTCATGTAAAAGCATGAGAAGCAACTCGTTAACACCTCAATTTATTGTCCGATGGCGAGTCCTAAGATTGGTGAGTAGTAATTTCTTAGTTATCTCTTTCCACTTCAATCCGAGTCTCTCAAGTATATTCATGTGGTAAAAACCTGTCGAACTCCTGATTTTCCCTTCTCCATCTTGGAAATAGCGGATCCAATCGTAAAGTTACACTCTCCCGGTGCCTCCACACCATCGAGCAGGTACCAGCAGTCGGCGCGCGACCTAAATTTTCTACATACCCGCCAAGGTTCTTAAAGACAGTACATCCCTCGACACGTCTCACATTTTGTGGATCAACGCATACAAGGTGTTACGAATTTGTTACAAGACGTTTACCAGGGCCGGCATCGCAAGAAAACAGTTTATGCTAGCCTCAAGCAAGCGTATGAGAGCTGCCAGAGCCCAGCTACGAAGCAATGATGTAAGCATGACTTGGAGAACCTAAACAGTTTTCATGCAACGTATCTAGGTACGTTTCTTCTGGACGGGAAGACTTCGGCTGACTAAAATCCTTCTAGTCCAGCAATACAGCCAATTAAGGAATACCTTCTCTCCACAGCTAATGTTGACAAAGTGCATAGCTCTCCCTAGGGCTTCGTCACCACAACCTTGAGCCGAGGGACAGGTCCTTGCGTATCCTTGACTTTGAGCTATCTTCTTCACCGGACAAAGTGTCTCTTTGCGGTGAACGTGAGTCCGTCATTTGACACCTGCTCTGGTTGCTGGGACGACGAGTACGCTGGGCCGTACAGTTATGTTAATATATTCATGAATATATTTTCATTTGCAGTAAACAATGGGAGGTGTCAGGACCTCGAGAGCAGGCTAAAGAAGGCTCGCGGTAGTATGGCCAATCCATCTAGGTTTCCTTGTCTCACTGCCTCCACAAAACCTGTCCACGTCGCATCCGATGTCCGCAATCGGCGTCCTCCAACGAGCTCACCCGCATCAAAGTCGCAAAATTGACTTCCGTGGCCAGTCTCTTCCTGTTTCTCTTCCCTCCCTCTGTACCGCCTGACGTCCGTCCTGTCTCTGCGCACGTGCATCGCGTCCGCTCTGTGCCATCGACCGTCAGCAGGAAAGTCAAGCCATAACATAGGGTACATATCGTTACTCCCTGACAAGACGTCCGTTTCGACCTCTCAAGGAGCCTGCGTACAGGTAATGGTGGGCATACAGTCGAGCATCGTGGATGTGAGTGGCTCACCAAGAACGCGGATCGGACCAAATACCCTCATCTCCTCTATTGATTGCATGCGAGTTTCCTCGATTTGACGGACAGGGCAGCGAAATACTAAGAGGTAGAGGCAGAGGCATTGCATACCGTGGGACCCGTGGCGAGGTGTTAGTGGGTCGAGTTGATATGGTGAGTGAGGGTCCGAAAGAATTTTAGAAAAGGAAAAAATTTAGAATGTCAATACACGCCCTTTTATCCGTTACTCCTGTACCACTACGTACAGTCGTCGTTGACGAGTTCAGCGATGTAGTTGCTATACTAGAAGAAAAACCAAACCCCATCGTGTGCAGAGCGAGATTATCGAGCGTCCTGGTGAAATGGGCGATCATGTCCGAAATAGCCTAGTCCGGCATCGAGCTCAAGTTACCGGTGGCGACTCTGCTCCTACCACGATGCTTTTTTGTCCTCTACCTCTCCTTCGCGCCTCATCTTCATTCTTGACCCTTCAACGTGATCCAGTACACTCCCAGGAAATCTGACTAAACATTCTGCGAGTCCTAAATTGTCGTCGATTTCGATGATATTTATCTCTCTTTCTAGCCCACTTTTCCCACTGTTGTGTGTGGAATCCCTCGCTTGCAATGCGAGTCTGCCGGTGTCCTTGGATTACATCTTATCGAAGATATTCGTCCCATAGCTCCTCCGTCACGCGCACTCAAAGCTGTCAAGATACCTCGAACGACTGTCCTCACCGATCTACGACACTCCCTGTCAAGATGCGATGCCGTCGCGTTGAAGGGCCCGATTTTTCTCAAAGATGATGTATCGCAATCCGGCGAGCAGGATTTCTGGACACGTAGAGAGCATGGGGATGGGGATAGGGGATGGGGGTGTGTGGTCTCTTCACGTGCACATCACGTGCACATTCAGGAGTATTCACTCCGCACAAAGATCGACCCCCTCCACCAACTAACACGTATAAGTGCGCCCAAGGGACCTGCACCTGGAAGAACAGGTGTTTTGCTTCGAGACGACGGATCGTTACCTAGCGAACAAGCATGGATGGGAGAAGAGAATGAAACAGAGTGATGACGAGAGAGATGGCGAGAATGGCAGAGAGAAGATGGTGGATTCGTCGGCAGAGGTGAGTCGTTTTCGTTGACGTGCATAAACGTTCACTCATCCATCTGTAGCGTGATCACATCTCGACCACTCTGTCGTTCAAGCGACATTCAAACTTGGAGTACTTCTGAAGATTGGCGATATAGGGTGTACTATTGGAAGGACTTCCTGTAAACAAAAAATGTCCAGCCGCGTGCGCTTAGTGTGAAAATAGAACCATCCAGCATCAGTCACACAGCAATGCGGCTACAGCGTGGTTTGCGTCACATCTATGCCCTTGCATACAGCTCCTAATGTCCAGTCATAGGGAACCCAATGAAGCGTCGTCCAGCAAGTCGAAAGGGAAGGGAGTTG